>CAUYQG010157256.1:0-10021 GCA_963574415.1 Tarsius wallacei | reverse complement strand
TGAGTCCCCCCTTGTATTGTGTGTGAAGGTGGAGGGACAGAGTGTAGCTTCCAGAACCTGAAGAGCCCTTCTGAGAATATGACCGCAAATCCAGGCCTGATCTCGACCAAGATCAACAGACCAAAGTCAGCCCAGGTGAGGCCAACTGCTGATCCCATATCAGCCACATGTGTCTCTGTGTTTATATTTGCCGCATCCTGCCACATTACCAGAGAGGACTGAGCCCCAGCGTGCGTGCACTTTTCGAGTCTCTGCTGACGTAACATTTGCTCCTCTCCCACTGGTCAGTGCAAGTTTAATGGCTAAACCTGGGGTCAGCATGAGATGGACTTCCACAGGGCGTGAGCACAGGAGGGCATGGGGGGGCATCCTTACTGCAGAGGTCTGCCTCAAGAACTTGATTGGTTCACTTGCGCAATCCCTTGCAACGATACTTTAGAATTCTGATATTCCAAACTAAGTCATGTTTCAAGAGATCATAATGTAAATGCAACACCTAAACCCTCAATTCTTCTTCCACAAAATGATGAGTTTTACCAAATGGTGACCTCCTTCTTTGTGACACGAGGATATTATTTCCTCCTTAACCTCTCAAGTCCTAACTTCTATCGGTTACCACTTCTTCCTGTACATTTTCAAAGATTCTTTTTTTTTTTTAGTTGGAGTCTCACTCTGTCGCCCAGACTGGAGTGCAGTGGCCGCTCCCGGCCACTGCAGCCTCGACCCACTGGGCTCCGGCGATCCTTCCGCCTCAGCCTTCCGAGTAGCCGGAATTACAGGCACGTGCTACCATGCCCGGCTGATTTTTTGATTTATTGTAGAGATAAGGTCTCGCCAAGTTGCCCAGGCGGGTCTCGAACCCGTGGGCTCAGGCAATCCACTCACCTCAGCCTCCCAAAGCGCGGGATTACAGGCTGAGCCACTGAGCCCGGCTACATTTTCAAGGATATTAACAATTATGTTCTTTCCAACGGGTACCAACAAATTTTCCAGTTTGGTCACAGACGGTCTCTGGGAGCTAATGAATAAACAGACAAATAAATACAGGCTGAACACACTCATCCCAAATGCTCCAATGAGCATTTCATTTGAGAATTTCCTGTTGTTTGCCAAAAATTCTCATATTTTAGAGCATTTCAGATTTTGGATTTTCAGATTAGGGCTGCTCAATCAGTCTATGTTTCTGCAGCGGTTTCAAAATCCGAAAAAAAAAAAAATTCTGACATCTGAAACACTTCCGTTTCTGCCAAGTATTTCAGATAAGGAATACTCAACCTGTAGATTTTCAGTAATCTGATTAAGCAAGTGTTGTTCCCTGGTACCATGTTTTAACCTCAAACAAATGCCTTTACTCGTCTCCAGTTGCTTAACATCTTACCACTCTTTGGTTTGCTTAAAGATTGGACTGTGACTTTTTTCCTGCATTTTTGTTTCCTCATCCTGCCCCTCCTTGTTTTCATTTCACATTTTGCTAATGCCTCTTCCCAGGGTCTTCTTGGCACTTTTTGTTTCTGTTTCTCCTCTTTGTTCCCTGGAGGGCCCCTCCCTCCTCAGGGCATCCGTCTTTCTGATTCCTTTCCTCTTGGCAGCTTCTCCCTGGGGGCGGGGGTGGGGGGGGTGATGCTGAAATTCATGTCATTGCTCTGCTGGCTGGAGCCGCTGTTTTCTGAATTTATTATCTTTCCCTCTTTCAGTTTACAAACTCATTTTGCTGGAGCATATCCTAAAATGCCACCCCAACCGAAGATATTTTTGGATACCTTTGATGTTAAAAATTCCTGTCTCGCCTTCACACTATCCTGATAGATGGCCACATTGTATAATATTAGCTTGGGTTGTTTTTCCCTTGGCATTTTAAAGAAATTTCTCTATTGTCTTTTAAAATATGAACTCACCAAGAGAAAGACTCATTTGAATTTAGATGACTTTATAGGTGACATGTATTTTCTTTCTGTAAAAAGGCAATGGTGATGGTATCTCTTTTTTGTGGATGTTTAGTGATTTTTCTAATGATATGAAGAAATGTTTAAAAATTAATTGTGTGGAAAACTATTTGGGCATTTTCAACCCAAAGATTCAGGCTTTCTTTCAGTTCATATACGTGTGTGTGTATGTGTGTGCATGTGCGTGTGCATGTGCATATATTAAAAAAAGATATATATATATGTTAGGGAGACCCCAAAAAACCAGAATTTATTAAAAATCGTGTATTTATTCTGACATGCTTAAACTTCAGTCACCTTCAAAGCCCTCTCCATTTGATGCAAAACACTTATCAAGATATTTGTTGTACCGCTCAAAACAGTTTTTTAACCTGTCCATTTTGATGCCTTTTTGTGCTTCTGCTGTTTTTTGTTTTACCTCTTCCATATTGGCAAAACGTTTTCCTCTGAGGACTTTTTTCAAGCAAGGAAACAAACAAACAAACAAACAAAAAGTCGCTTGGGGTGAGATTGAGTGAATAGGAAGGTGGGAATCATGATGGGTTTTTGGTCAAAAAGTAGGGAACACTCAGTGCTGTGTGGGCAGGTGGGCTCGCAAACTTCCTATCACGAAATGGTCAGATGCAGTGAAAGACTCCCCCCCCCGCAAAAAAAATTCACTGAAGCTGAACACAGGCTCTCACAGCAATGCTAGCTGATACACTGATACCTCTGGGTTCCTAGAGCACTTACCTAGGAAAAGAAGTCTGTACTGCAAGAAGCCCGCCCTCCAAAAGATAATTCTGGTTTTTTTGGGCAGTCACCCTCATACACACGCACACGCACACACACACACACACACACACACACACACAGACGTGTGTAGTCAATATGTTGTATGTTTATATTATACTATCCATGGTATGACATATTACATACATGACCCTATATATTACATACAGTACAATATATATTTATATATACTTTTCTCTGCATGTGCTTTGCTTCTGGGGCTCCTATCAGTGCCTGTCAGTCATAAGGGGTTATCCGTCTTGGTCTCTTACTCTTTTCTCCATGTTTTTTGCCTTTTTGACCTTTTCCCGCATTCTGGTAGACTTCCCTAACTTTATTTCCTGAGCCTGCTGGATTTTTTTTTTACCGTCTGCTTCCTCTGCCACGTTTGTTTGTGTCCTCTGAGCATGGCTTCCTGTTCATCATTCCGTGGTGTGTGTGGTGTCTCCTCCTCAGCACTTTCTGGATACGTCCGTTTTGTCTTGTTTCATTTTCTTTTCCATTCTGTTTTTCGAATTCTGTCTCCACCTCCCGGGTGAGTTTTTCTCTTGGATCACCTTCCTCTCTCTTGCTGCCAGTTCTTTGCATCGTTGCCTCCTAGATCTTGGCTGTGCTTTCCTCTTCAAGAAAAAGACCTAAGAACAGGTCTGAGGCTCCTTCTCCCGGAAGGGTTTGAGCCCAAAGGCCCTGATGCTGGTGCATCCCTCCCCAGGGACACCAGGCGACAGTCCTCTATGCGTCTTTTACCCTACAACCAGCTCCCCTCTTGGCCTCACATTCTAGATTCTTGTGGAAATCCCTCGCCTGTCGGAGATGTTCCTCTACTCACCCTTTTGTCGCCTACATTTTGGCTCTCCTCCGTCTGTAGTTCAGAAGAGACCACACACAGGATGGAAGCAGGCACGTTTGCCCTCTCTGTAATTATGAAGGACCAGGCTGCTCATTATTTCCTGAAAATGTGTGAATAATGTCTTCCACAAGACTATAAACTCTATTCTGGTGCCGTCGCATCCCAAACGGGCTTGGTCTCAGTAACAGATGCTCACCTATTCACTCACTCATCAAACACTCACCGACTGCTTACCGTGTGCCGGGAACTGAGCTAGGAGCTTGGGATTGTCAAATTTTAAGACCCCCAAATCCCTGCTCTTAAGAAGCTTACAGAGAGCAAGAAGAGACAGACAATAAAATAAACCAGCTCCAGAAATGGACTCAATAAACGAACGAATTGGGGGAAATACTGGAATGACAGGGAAATGCTCTTAATTTCTGTGCGGACAACAAAGCACCCGCTCCCAGAGGGAGGCCGCAGGTCTCTGGCCGCATCGTGTAGGCGCTGTCTCTGGCAGCCTGATGCTCAACTGCTAAACTCCCGCTCCACCTGCATTCTGCATTGAGAACTGGGGTGTGGCAAGGGCACGTCGGGCTTGGAATACGTTTCTTCGCAGAATCAAAGTTATGGGGCAAAATGAGGTGCCCCTGGGCTCCCGAGGATGGGCGCTGTATGGACTGAGGTTGCATCTCATCACAGGGATCGGTACGGTCGGAGTGGTCCATTGGAAGGGATCTTCTCCCAGCCCCAGATGTCCCGGCACCACATGAAGGGTGTCTGTCCAACTCGACTTCACACATCCTGGCAGACGTAAAGTGGTCCCAGCAAGAGTATTCTCTGTAATCTGGGATGCTTTGAGAAAACCCCCCCTCCATTCAAGCGACCATCAGGGCGCCTGGAAGGGTCTTTGCTCCGACCACAGACTTTGGCTGGTGTTGCTACACGCCAGGAGGAGGACACAATCCTCTGTATGCAGGAGAATGGGCAGAAGGTCAAGTGGCAAGATTTCCGTAGCACTGGAAGCAATTTACCCTGGTGTCTGAAACCCTCAAAGACAATCCTGTAAAACCCCTCTGCTTGCACTGCTCTGCTGACCTCTCATGACCCTCTGTCTCCAGTACGTTCAATTCTAAATGGCTGTCATGTCTGACAGTCCCCCACAAATATACATCTGGAGCTTGCAGGGTGGTGTCATTGAGAGATGTCCGATTATTACCAAACTTGTTTTCATTATTTGACCCCTTGTCGAAATCTGCAAAAAGCTTTCTTTGAGGTGATAAATAAATGAACAGATAACAAGGGTACATACTGTCTTTTCAACATGCCTTTATTTTTCAGAGATAAGTTGTGTGCTGACATTTTATTCTCATTTTTATTCTGGGCATTGCTATAAATGTCTTCTGCAGCAGACTCTTTTCTGTCTGTTTATCTTTGGTTCTGGTATCAGTAAACAATTTACGGGCTGTTGTTTAGTTTTCTCAGTGTCCGTGAAAGGCTGCATGCGAGCAAAGGCATGGAATTGTGGAACTGCATTTCAAAAAGGCAACTGCAGATCTTCCTTCTGTGTCCGGGTACAAGTGCAAGGCTGTGTCCAAGCCCCACTCGCTGCTGTTTGATATCCGAGCTTGCTGGATCTCATCTGCCCTGAATGGACCATCCATCCCTTAGGGAAAATCCTCGATGTAGTCTGCAGCGGATGAAAAGCGTGCATGTCACTTGGGGGTTTTGGCGTTAATTTTCTCAGAGTTTAAGTGTGCGGCCGGCATGGAGGGTGAAACAGGAGCAGGAACGCCCACCCGGTGCGTGGGGAGTATACCAGATCCCAGTGACCAGAGGGCAGACTCCAGCATGCCATCTCCGACCTCCTGGTGCTGCCTGACCGAGATGCTCCAGACACTGGAGGCCGAGTCAAAGCTGCGGCACTGTCCCCGCCTCCCCTTCCACCACGTCCACATGGTAGGCAGGAGGCTCGGGCCATCTGGGGACAGCTACAGAGCCCCATTTCCAGCACACAGCATCAGCACTTCCAGAGCAACTTTTTACCGGGATTGCAGTTGGAAAGGTGACTTCCTGCTTCACACAGACTCGTGGCGCACCTGAATGAATGACAGAGATGATGAACATGGAGGAAAACGCCTCATAGGAACACACGGGACTTCCAGGAAGCTTCTCCTTCCAATGAGACTTTTTCCCGCTGCTTCTTTGTGGCCGCCTGTGAGATAAAGCCTGTCCCTGCATGCTGGCCTCACTCACGGGCATTGGCGCTGCCCTGTGTGTGGCAGCCCTGCAGCTGGCTCCCCGGCGGGCTTCGAGCCGTCTGTGGGAGAACCCCTGCCCCAAATACGAATACTGCACTCCCTCCAGAGGGCTGACCTGTTCTCCAGTCCTTCTTTTTGGTGAAAGCTTCATATCTTTTGCAAACTGCCTCCACATATTCTAGCTGGGGGACCAGCAGTCATTATGTGTACTCTTCTGGTGTGGGTTTCTTCATGAGATGGCCTCACACGCTAGGATGGTGTAGGAGATACTGCCGGGACACAGCCAGATTACAGGGAAGGGCTGTGACTTTCACCAGATTGCAGATCCAGGGACCGGGATCGGAGGGGGGGACTGGAGCTGAATGAAAGGGAGGGACCCTGAGGGTATTAATGGTTCATTGATCTTTCAAAAAACAAAAGCACATTTTGATGAAAATACAGCAATTTATGGAATCATGCTTCAGTTAGGAGTGCTCTAAATTAAAATTTTGGGGATTGGAGGGTTGAACAGAATGCTCCAACTCAAAAATCAATAAAATATCTAAACAAGGAGCGTTCAGATCATAAGCACGTGAAACTCAACTCTCAGTAAATGTGATAAAATAACATCAAGACTTGCAAACTATCAGGTGCTACTGGGTTCCAGACCCTGGCTGCCTGCAGGGAAATGTTTAGAACAAGTAATTTAACTGACTGAACTATGGAACTGACATCATTTTACCCAGCCGACATCTTGACTAGCTACTCAAGTAAAGAAGTATGGAATTTTTCAATATGGGGAACACACAACGTTTTCGCCATCCAGAATTTGTTCTTTCCTTCCCCCACATTCTTCTCCAAACCTGCAATAAAATTGCTGCCATAGATATTTGTAAGTCCACAGAACAGTCTTAACCCAGCTCCCTTTGCTGCAAGGCTATAAAGTATTTCTGGGTGAGATGAGCTGTCCTCGGTGCTCCCGAGATCTCTGAAAACTCTCTGGATGGACCTGCCAGAGCCCACAGGCCTCCTCTCTTCTCTTGCACATGGACTCAGCCAAGGACGGCGGGGTAGCACCTTCAATCTTCTGTTCATTTCGCCAAGATTTACTGCCCATCTGCTTCGTGTCAGACACAGAGATTCGGAACATGCAGCTCAGGGCCTGTGGCCTTGCCACGCTCGTGTTCTGAAAATGATGACAAACACCACCTCGAGAACCCACAGGAAGGACCTGCTTCAAACATGCTTTGGAGATGCACCTCTTTCTTTGGGAGATCATTAGCACCCTTTTAAAGTATTTTGTAGAATGATGAAGTTTTATGGGCGTCTCTGAATTACCCACCTGCTGTTTTACTTAACCAGACGCAGTGCAACAAAACGACGAAACCAGCAAATGGACGAATGTGTCTTCATTCGTTTGCTTATTTGTTCATTCACTCATTTCAATGAATATTCATTAAGTGCCTACTGAATGCAGGAACTGTTTTTGGCATGTGGGAAACCTTGAGGTAAAACACAGATCTCTGCCACGGTGGAGATTCACCCTGACGAAAGAAGCACACAGCACCCATGAGCCAGGGTGAGTCAGTGAGTGATATGTGGTGTGACAGAATGGCCAGTGCTATGTAGGCAAGGCAGAGGAGCCCAGGCGCAGAGGGAGCTGTCACGAATGGATTCAGGTGGGCTCCCTGGGAAGGTGAGCTTTCAGGCAAAGCTTGGAGGACATGGGCATTTGTCGTGTGGCTGTCTGGGGGAAGAATATTCTAGAAGAGGATGGAAGGCCTCAGTCAGGAGTGAGCTTGGCGTGTCTGCAGACGAGTGAGGAGGGTAGAGGACGGAGGTGTTTCAGCATGGAGTCAGGTGGTAGGGTGAGATGGAATGGGGAGTGGGGCTCTCCGGGGATTTCCGGTACTGTCCCACTCCAAGTGAAAGGGACCACTCAGAGCTTGAAGCACAAGGGTGCCACAGAATGTTATATGGTTCTGACAGTGTCCTCTGGCTACCAGCAATAAGCCATGGGGGTGAACTCTGAATAGGGTGAAATGTTTCAGAAGAATGGATTGTCAGTTCACCCCCGGTAGATGGATTAGATGAGCGGCTTTACCTGCATCCGCCTGTAAGGACACAGGTGTATATGCTCTGCCTAGCCTGCCTTAATGCTGTCCTTCTCAGAAGCTCCTGGTGGGTTCTCATTACGGACATGATTATCCCTCTTCAGCCTTCCAGCCCTGCTAGGACCAGCTGGGATCCAAGGGAGAGACAAGCTGATAAACAGATTTAGGGCACTGCAACCCAGTGGGGACAGTCATAATCAAATAGATGTCATTTTTAACTACAAACAAGCTACATGAGAGGGAGACGGACCGAGGACACGGGACCGTTGGGTGTGGAGCTTCACCTTCAAAGACCGTTCTGTGAGCAGCAGTGACCATGGGCACGTCGCTTTCCTCGTTGCCATTTTGACATTGATTGCCATGGCTAATGACCAAATGGCTGTTTTAATTAGACTGTTTGAAGAAATGACAGTAATGGCTAATTTACTGAGAACCATTGGACAGTTTTTACGGCTGAATTTATCAGATCATAGATCACAGACTGGGGTATGGGCCCCCTTGTGTGTAGGCCTGCAGGACCGCTTCTCCCGACTGGGGTATCGAGACCAAAAGGCTTAAAGTGTGCATACAAGCAAGACTTGTATCCCGGGAGACAAGAGTGCAAGAGTCACCCAGACATTTGGAGTTCAGATGAGGAATTTCACGGCCTGGTGCAAACATTTAAGTGAATCTAAATGCAATGAAATGTCTCTAATTTTCTCATATTGAAGGCCTCTGTTTGCATTGCAATCACGTTATATTTCCTGTATGAGAGGGACCCCCACAAAGTTTGAAATTATCTTTTGGAGGCAGGCCCTTTGTAGTACAGGAATTTCCCCCACTAGGAACTCATCAGCATCGATGGACCGGCTAGCATGGTTGTGAGAAGCTGCCTTTAGCTTCAGTGGATTTTTTTTTTTTTTTTTTTGAGATTCTCTCAACGCATTGGCCCCTTTCGTGACTGGTGATTTTTCGAGTGCATCTGCCCACCCCGCGCCGAGTGTTCAGATGCTTTGATGCCAAACTGCGTGACTTCCATACCCCACTCTCCCTGTTTCCTGGATCTCGCCCAAAGCGACTTTTTTTTTGTTTCTCCGGAGGACAGAAGTCCTCAGAGGGAAACGTCTTGGTGACAGGAAAGAGGTGAAACCAAAAACAGCACAAGCACTAAAAGACATCAAAATAGATAAGTTCAAAAACTGCTGTAAGCAGTGGAAAAAGCATCTCGAAAGGTGTCTTGCTTCAAATGGAGAGGACTTTGAAGGTGACTGAAGTTGAAACCTGTAAGAGTAAATACACAAGTTTTTATAAATAAATTCTGGGGTTTTGGGGGTTCCCCATCATATATTTCTTTCATTATATGAGAACATTTTGTAGGGATTTATCGACTGTTTTTTTACTTTTTTTTTGAGTTGGGGTCTCGCTCTGTCACCCAGACTGGAGCGCCGTGGCCGCTCCCGGCCACCGCAGCCTCGACCTGCTGGGCTCCGGCCATCCTTCTGCCTCAGCCTCCCAAGTAGCTGGAACTACAGGCGCGTGCTGCCACGCCCGGCTAATTTTTTGATTCATTGTAGAGATGAGGTCTCACCAAGTTGCCCAGGTGGTCCACTGTTTTAAATGAATAGATGAATGCGTTTTCATATTATCAGATTCCTACACAGCAGAGGCACCGATCAAGACGTGCCTGCTGGCCACTCCCAGCCCCGCTAGCTGGCCTCACTGTGCCTGTGGTGGTCCCTTTCCAGCCTCTTTTTCTGCTTCAGAGTGGACCTCCTTCTGATAAAGTGTATCAGGATATCTCTTAATTTTGAACTGCCACAGTTTACTCAATGATAGTACTTATAAATATTGTGTTTAAATTTTATGCTTACAGGTGATACATTCACATCTCTTTTGGGGGGCAATGTCTTTACTTTTTTATTTTAAAGATGTGGGGTACAATTCAGGACTGGGTATACAAGTGGTCACTGTACAGGTAAAGTTTGGGCCTCCCTTTGGTCCCAGTTTGCCTGGTTTGATATCAGGTACCCTTATTGATGTTGTGTCCCACCCCTCTTCACCCCAGCAGTATCCCACTACCATCAATTTCTTTCTTATAGTATTGTGGTAAATGTTCAGGGTCCACTTATGAGTGAGAACATTGCT
>CAUYQG010157255.1:0-15244 GCA_963574415.1 Tarsius wallacei | reverse complement strand
GGGCTCCGGCGATCCTTCCGCCTCAGCCTTCCAAGTAGCTAGAACTACAGGCGCGTGCTACCACGCCCGGCTAATTTTTTGATTTATTGTAGAGATGAGGTCTCATCAAGTTGCCCTGGCGGGTCTCGAACCCGCGGACTCAGGCAATCCACTCACCTCAGCCTCCCAAAGGTGCAGGATTACAGGCTGAGCCACCGAGATCGGTATGTTTTCTATGTGTTAAGTTTGAGATGTCAATTATCTATTTGGGTAAAATTAAATTAAAAAATGTGAAGTCTAGTGTGGAGGTCTACAATGGAGATGGAAAAAGTATGAGACACCCTAATACTAGATAAAGACAGAGAAAGAGAAAGGGGTGGGTGTGGGGGAGAGAGAGAAGGAGAGGAGAGGAGAGAAGGGGAGGGGAAGGCAGGGGAGGGGAGGGAAGGGGAGAGAAAATCACACATAGAGAGAGAGAGAGAGAGAGAGAGAGAGAGAGAGAGAGAGAGAACAGAAAGAGGAACAAGAGAAGAAAATGAGGTACTGCAACATCTAGAGATGGGGAAATAAGCTGAAATAGTGAAGTAGACTAAACAAAGTAATCACTGAAGCAGGAAAACCAGGATTTTTTTTTTAATGAAGCCAAGTGGAGAAAGTGGGTTCATGAGCAGATAGGAAATGAATACATTCTCAGTAGAATGATTAACTGGAAAAAACATGTAGTTTACAAATATATAGCCATAGATTATTAAATATCTGTAGGTAATCTGTGCTGTGTTGAATACTGTATATGCAAAATGGTATGGATTTGAACTCTTCACAATATAGCTAAAATGATGTATTGCTTCATTTTTTCCTATTCATAAATTATCTGTAATGATGATTTGATCTTACACTCTTCTTCAATGAAAATGCAACTTGCTTTAACATTTTATATAGGTCACATTCATTGAAATGTATTTAAATTTCAATTTCTAGATGAAAGACTATAATATAACAAAATAATTTAATAAACATATACCTTTTTCACCCTTTTTCTGTAGAGTTGTACTATACACTAATATAATAAGTCTTGGTGGGCTCTAATTCCTATGGAGAAATAGGCTAAATTTCTTAGAAATATTTTGTTATTGTGCACACAAATGTGTACAGGTAAATTAAAATCTACATTTTTCAACTCATCTTTGATTAGTTTTATTAACTCATTTTTGATGTGCGTATTTAGCTTAAGCTTGCAAGAAACAACAATATCATTTTTTTAAAGGTTACAATGAATGTGTACATTTGTTAGAAAATATAACCTAAATAGGAAATTGTTAGAAATATATTTATCAAATGATATCAATGTGAATGTCATTATATTTATTGTTGCAAATAAAATACAATACAATATGCAAAGAACAAAGAAGTCTTAAATACTCACAGTTTAATATTTATAGTTGTCTATAAGAAAATTAAAAACAAAAAGTATGATTTCTGTATATTAAACAGATCAAATAAGAGGTAGAAATGTATTTGTCTAAAGAGTTATAAAAGCATTTTTCTCTTAATTGTGCAAATTATCTGCATAGAATTCTTTAGAAACTTTTGGAAAAAAAAAATATATATAATCTTACGGGTCATAGGACATAGTATAAATAAACTCACAGAATGGTTTACTGAATGATACCCCAATAGTTCTAAGAAGTAAAAATGGCTATATTTTATAAGTTTCTGAAATTATTTCTGAGAAGAGATTTTATAAATATGGATATATAAAAATTCATTATCCTGAAAAAAAACCTCATGACAGAGATAATTTTCCATGATTCAATTAAATAAAAAGATTTAAAAAATTAAAAAAGAAACTCTTTAGAAAATTTTTCCCATTATGATGTTTGTGGTAGGTGGATCTTACTTTGGAGAACACAGGAATACATTTTATACTTTAACTGAAAAGTAGAACAATTGTGTATGTTTTCCCTGTCTCATCTAGAAAAAAAATCCTTTCCAAATTCACATTTCAAAATAATGGGAGAGTATTTTACAAAGGTTCACAAAGAGAGCTAGCAGGAACGTCTACTTCTCTTTAGTCATACAAACTGTTGCCAATTTTAAGTAATTCTAGGAGAGGTTTTCTCTCACACAAGCAACGTCTGCAGGGCTCTCATGAGCCCTCAGGGTGGTTGATTTGTGCCCTAGACTTTTGTTTCCTACTTAAAAATCAACTGACCAAGATGTGCATGAGTACATGTTGCTGTAACCACATGCCTTATGTCATTTACCTTTCTGATGCATTAAATTTCATTATCCAGCATTTTTGAAATATGACTCACAATGTTATTATTTATTTATTTATTTATTTATTTATTTATTATTATTATTTAAATTTTTCTTTTCTTTTTTTTTTTGAGTTGGAGTCTCACTCTGTCGCCCAGGCTGGAGAGCAGTGGCACGCTCCCGGCCACCACAGCCTCGACCTGATGGGCTCCGGCGATCCTTCCGCCTCAGCCTTCCAAATAGCTGGAACTACAGGCCTATAATTTTTTAAAATCCATGTTATTTGTAAAATGTAGCTAACAATACAAATATATCATGACAATACTATAAGAAATAAGGTTGTTTCATATGTCAGCCTGGTGCTAACATCATATTTAGTGTTTAAAAACTAGATATTTTCCTCCTAACGCTAGGGACATATATAAAATGACTTTTTCAGCAATATCAAGTCCTAATCTTATGTGCGATAACATAAGAAAATGAAATGAAAGGTATATAGTTTGAGGAGGAGGGAGTAACTATCTTTAATTTCACATGACATGACTATCTAGATAAATAAATTTGAGAGAATTGAAAAACTTCTAGAATATTGAAAGTTGCAGGTTATAAAATCAACATATACAAATCAATTAACTTTCCTATATACCAGCAATAAACTATTATAATTTCAATATTAAAACTATCTAAAGCCATGTCTTTAAAAATATTTTTGGAACATATTAAATTGCTGGTGAAAGTCAACTGTGGAGCTCTAGAAGTTGAGTTTTTAGAGGAAAAAGAATGGTATTCTTAAAAAAAAAAATTCCCCTACAATAAATGCTGATTTATATACTGTATAGACTGATCTTACTGCCTATATCTTTTTTATTTGTTTTTTGCATAGTGGCTTACTTTTTCTATTTTGATTTTTTTCTGATTTAGGTGAATTTTATATAATGTAAGATTAGCAATTTTAGAATATATGTTTCAGTAGCATTTAGGAAGTTCGTTATGTTATACAACCCATACTTCTCTGTAGTCATAAACATTCTCATCACCCTCAAAAAGGATCTCATATTTATTAAGCATTTGAGTTTCATTTCTTTCTCAGCCAAAATTTTGGCACCCACTACTCTGCTTTCTGTCTCTATAGAACTACCCATTCTAGATATTTAATATAAATGAAATTGTGCAATAAGTAACCTTTTGTGTCTATCTTTTTTCACTTAGCAAAATGCTTCTGAAGTTCATACAAGTTGTGCCATGTGTCAGTACTCTCTCTCTTTTTATGACTAACTAATATTCTACGGTGTGTATATACCAAAAGTTGTTTATTCGTTTATCTATTAATGGAGATTTGAGTGGTTTGCCATTTTGACCTATTATGAATAGTGCTATTATGAGCATTTGTGTACATGTTTTTGTCTAAATGTTTATGTTCAATTATTCTGAGTATGAATCATATGGCAATTCTATGTTAAACTGGCTGAAGAGTCCTGTATTCCACAATAGCTGCAGCACTTTATAGTCCCAGGAACAATACATGAGCATTCCAATTTGTCCTTATTCTTAGCAATGCTTATTATTTTCTGTTTTTTAAAATAATTGTCCTAGTAGTTGTGAAATGATATTTCATTATGATTTTGATTTGTATTTTCCTAATGACTAATGATATTGAGTATTATCTTATGTGCTTCTAGGTTGTGTGAACATTTTCTTTAAAGGAATGTCTATTTAACATATTTTGACCATTTTGAAATTGGGTTTTTGGCCTTTTTCCTGTTGAGTTGTGATTTTTGTATATTCTGGATATTACACATATCAGTGTAGGATTTACAAAGTTTTTTACATTCTGTAGGTAGTCTTATGACTTTTTTGATAATGTCCTTTGATGTATATATATTTTTATTTTTTTAAAAGTCCAATTTAGCTTCTTTTTATTTTAGTGCTTCTGTTAATGCTTTTGGGGTCTGATCTAAGAATCCATAGTCAGGTCAAGGTCATAAAAACTTAACTTACCTTTATGTTTTATTAGAAAGTTTTATAGTTGAGATACAATTACCTTAATTTTTGTGTATTGTGTCAAGGGGGAAGGGTCGAACTTTACTCTTTTGCATTTGGATATTGTTTTCTGAGCACCATTTGTTGAAGGATTATATTTAGCTCATTGATCGATCCTGGCACTTTCGTTGAAAATAAATTTACCAAATATGTATTGGTTTATTTCTGAGCTCCATATGCTAGTACTATATTGTTAGTATATTTTGAAATTGCGAAGTATGAGTTTACAGACTTTATTTTTTGCTTTCAAAATTATGTTGGCTATTTAAGGTACCTGTCATTTCATATGAATTTGAGAAATGACTTTTCCATTTCTGCAAAATGGGGGTGTGGAGCAACTGTTGGGATTGTGATAGGAATTTAATTGAATATATAGATTGCTTTGAGGAGTTATTGACATATTACCATGGTAAACCTTCCAATCCGTGAGCACAAAATACTTTTCCATTTGTTTAGGTATCATTTAATTTACATTAGGAATGTTTCATTGTTTTTAGCATACAAGTCTTGCACTTCCTTGGGTAAATTTATTCCTAGGTATTTATTCTTTAGATTTTATTATATATTGAATTGATTTATTAACTTCTGTTTGGATTGTTTATTACTTATATATAAAAGCACAATTGTTTTTATTGTGTTGATCTTGCACCCAGCAACTATGCTAATTTTTTTTTTTTTTTTTTGGCCACTAATGGGTGTGTATGTATGTGTGTATGTGTGGGTGTTTGGAGGGTTCTTTAGGATTTTATGTGTATGTATATAATTATTTACTATGAAAATACAGTTTTTCTTCTCTCTTTACAATTACGACGATTTTCATTTTGTTTTCTTGACTAATTGTTTTGGCTAGCATTTCCAGTATGATGTTGAATAGCAATAGTAAAAGTGACTATCATTGTTTTGTTCCTGATTTTAGGGCATAGTTTTTCAGTCTTCATCACTGAGTATGATGTTAGTTGCCCTTTACCAAGTTAAGGAAATTTCTTGTATTCCCATATGCTAATTATTTTTGTTGTGAAAACATGTTGAATTTTGTCAAATGTTTTCTGCATTCATTGAAATAATTATTTGTCTTTTTTCTTCTTCATTCTAGTAATGTGTGATATTATATTGATTTGTTTTTATAATTGAAACACTTGCACATCTATTGCATAATGGTGCATACTCTATTTAATAGATGAATTCAGTTTGCTAGTTCCTTTTTTTACTGATGCAGAATAATTATACATATTTATTGGGAACACATATAGTTTAATGATGCATACAATGTACAGTGATCAAATCAGGATAGTTGAGATGTCCATTACCTCAATCATTTGTGTTGAGGTACATTCCAGATCTTTTCTTCTAGCTATTTTGAAATATACAATAAATTATTTGTAACTATAGTCACTCTATGGTGCTATAAAACATTAGAACTTATTTCTTCTATATAACTGTACTTTTGTACTCATTAACTAATTTTTCTTTAGCCTTTCTCTCTTCCCTACTCTTTCTAGTCTGTGGTAATCACCATTCTAATTTTGATCCCTATGAGATCAATTTTCTTAGCTCTCACATATCAATGAGGACATACAATATTTGTCTTTCTGTGCCTGGCTTATTTCATTTAACATAATGCCCCCTAAAGCTCATCCATGTTTCTCTAAATGGCAGGATTTTATTCTGCTTTATGGCTAAATAATATTTCATTTTATATATGTATATATACACACATACACATATATATGACATTTTCTTTATCCTTTCATCCACTGATGGATATGTAGGTTAATTCCTTTCAATATTTCCCCATTCAGTATCTGGTTAGCTGTGAGTCTATCATATGACCTTTATTGTTTTATGAACTATGCTTCTTCCATATCTGTTTCGCTAAGTTTTTATTATGAAGGGATGTTGAATTTTAGCAATTGCTTTTTTCTGCATCTATTGAGACAATCATATAATTTTTATTTTATTCTGTTAATATGGTATATCTATTTTATTGACTTGTAAATATTGTATACCAGCAATGAATCACACTTGATGATGGTATATTGTTTTTTGATGTGTTATTGGGTTTAGTTTGTTAGTATTTTGTTGGGGATATTTACATCTATATTCATTAGTAATATTGGTCTATACTTTTGATTTTTGTTGTTGTTTTTGTACTATCCCTGTCTAGTTTTGGTATCAAAGTAAATCTGCCCTCATAGAATGTGTTAGGAATAATTTTCTCTTTTCATTTTTGGAATTGTTTGAGAAAAATTACTGCTAATTCTTTAAATGTGTTGTAGAATTTAGGGATAATGCCATCTTATCCCGGGCTTTTCTTTGTTGGGACTTTTATCAATGATTTTTTCTTATTACTGCTTATTAGTTTGTTTAGATTTTATATTTCTTCCTGGTACAATCTCAGTAGGTTATATGCTCAGGAATTTGCCCATTTCAAGTTTTCTAATTTGTATGTAGTGTTTATAATTGTATCTAATGATCTTTTGTATAATGTCTCCTTTTTCATTTCTGAATTTTTCTTTTTTTTCCTTCAGTTAGTTTAGGTAACAAGTGTCAATTTTGTCTATCTTCTTAAAAAATCCACTTTACGTTTTGCAGATATTTTCTATTGTTATTTAGTCTCCATTTATTTGGTTCTGCTCTGATTTTTATTTATTTCCTTCCACTAAGTTTGGGTTTGGTTTGCTTTTGCTTTTTTTTTTTTTTTTTTAATTCCTTTAGATGCATCATTGGGTAGTTTATTTGGAATCTTTCTACTTTTTTTGATGTAAACATTTATTGCTGTAAACTTCCCTGTTAGTATTTATTTTGCTGTATATCATTGGTTTTGGTATACTGAGTTTTATTTTTATCTTTTTTCAAAAAATGTTTTAAATTAATTTTTAATTTTCTTTTTAATTTCTCCCTTGAACCAATGGTTAGGAAGAAACATGTTATTTAATTTTCACATATTTGTAAAGTTTCCTAAATTCTTCTTTTATTGTTTTCTAGTTTTATTTTGTTGTGATCTGAAAAGATATTCAATATAATTTTGATATTCTTGTATTTGCCAAGACTTCTTTTGTGGCCTAGTATGTGGTTTGTTCTGGAGTATATAGACTATGTGCTATTGAGAAAAATATCTATTCTACAGCTGTTGGGTGAAATGTTCTGTAAATATTTGCTAGGTTCATTTGGTCTACAGTGAAGCTTAGGTCAAATGTTCCTTTGTTTTCTATATAGATGAATTATTTATGTTGATTTATCTAATGTCATGGTGAAGTTAACTCTGATAATATTAACTTTATATATATGAATGCTTCTATTCTGAGTACATATAAATATTTATAAATGTTATATCTTCTGATTGGTGCCTTTATCAGTATGTAATAAATTTTTTGATTCTTTTTATATTTTGACTTAAAACATAAAAATACAGCTACATTTGAACATATATGTTTTTTCATTTGTGTAGATTACCCTTTATGATTTCTTCACTTCCAATCTATGTTTCTTTTTATGTAAAGTGAATTTCTTATAGGGAGCTTATAATTGGGTCTTCTTATTTATTCAGCTAGTCTATATCGTTTAACTGGGAAATTTAAACTGTTTACATTCAATGTTGTTATTAATAGGTGAGTATTTACTCATGTCATTTTGTTCATTGTTTTCTTATTGTTTTGTATATTATTTGTATCTTTCTTGTTGCTTATCTTTGCTACTTGGTGACTATCTATAGTACTAACATTTGATTTCTTGCTCTTTTTAATTTAAATAACCGCTCTTCCAGTGAGTTTTACACTTTATGCTTCTCTTTGTTTATGATTGAATGGTACTTTGAAGGCCAGTGTGATTATTTTCTTGTATAGTCGGTTTAATCTTTTTTATAGTTGTCTCAAGAATTCTTTCTGAATCTTTGAAGTTCATTATCTTGAAAAGGGCATATTTCTACCATTTAGTATTTATGAATTTATTATTGTGAAAAATCACATAATATAAAATTTATCATCTTAAACATTTGTAAGTGTGTAGTACAGTAGTGTTAACTATAGTCACATTGCTGTGCATCAGATATTTAGAACTTTTAATCTTGAAAATCTGAACTCTATACCCATTAGACAACAACTTTCATTTTCCCTCTTCTTTCTGCCTTTGAAATCATCATTGTATCTTCTGTTTCTAAGAATTTCAATATTCTGAGAGACTTTCAGCAAGATGGAGAAGGAAGCAGTGGGAATGTGAGAGTCTCTGCATGGACAAGTGTCCATAAGGATGAGCCTGTGTGCATGAGTGTGTGCAGGTGGGTGAGTGAATAGCCATTTAAAGAAAGACACAGGACCAAGCACCTGGGTCTCCCCTCCAAAGATAGCTACAACTTGTCACTGCTCTGAGACCAGTGCTGCTGGCATGCAGGATAATCTGCCATTTTTGGGGTGTCTCTTGGGAGGAGGCAGCAGGGCTCAACTATTCCTCCATCAGCTGGTACCTGGTCCATGCCACCACTTACAGTAGCAAGACTGACACTGTCAGTAGGCACTGTGGAGAGGTGCAGGGAGGAAATCTAGAGCTGAGTCCTGCAGCCAGAGAGATGTGGACCACCAACATTTTATCTTTTCTGAGATGGGGAAGAAACCTGTTTTGACCCACTCAACTCTGATCAGCCTCCAACCTGAGACTCAGAGGCAATCTCTGTGTGCCTCTCGGATCAACCATCACTGGCCCAGAGAGGGCACTTTAGGAGTAGTTGCCAGAGAGACAGATGTCCCACCCCCATGCTGGACAAGGCATGGACACATATGATCCTAGTAGGAGACTTGGCACCAGCAGCAGCAGTGGATGAGTTGGGGTGAGTCCAGATCTGATTCACCCTCATTCTACAACAGTCTAAGGGGTGTCTGACCTACATTAAGAGCAACCCAATTGGCCTGTGCTGAGAGCAGAGGGAAGGGGCTGGAGACTGGATCCTGCTCCCTAACATGGTGGGAGCCAAAAGCAGTGACTGCTTGGAACACAAGAGTAAACAAAAAAAAAAAAGAGGAAAGGAACTTAAAGTTCCAGAAATGGTCACAAAGGGAGCTTTTTTTTTTTTTTTGCCTGCTTTTTTCATGCGTATCATCCTGTAGGTATCTTCTGACTTAATTTGTACCTTTTTCGCCCTCCTTTTTTTCTGTTTTGTTTTGTTTTTTGGCTTTTTGTTTGCATATGGGCACTTTGGAGGGCAAGTGCACCATCATTTTTTTGTTTTTATGTTTGTTTGTTTATTGTTTTTGTTTGTTTCTTTATCTGTTATTTTGTATGTCTGTGTGTTTTCTTTCCTCTCCTTTATCTTCATCTTTCTTTCATCTCCCTTCTACTTTTCCCCATTCTTTACATTTTCCTTATCTCATTTTGGTTTCAGGGGACATACATATTCCCCAACACATGGACAGATCGTAAGGTGGTGAGAAGTGGGTTTCAGGGGGCCCGCTTACCAGTCAGTGGATACTGTGATTTACAGATAGCTCCTGAATCATTATACCTTAATACATTCTCATAAATGATTCTTAATAAATTCTTATAACTAAAAAAGGACAGCACAACCCCTTCACAAAGTCTGGTTGTAAAATTGAACAAATCCAGAGGATCTACATAAGGAAGAATAGAGGATTGAACAAACTGAAGTAAAAACTATCCCCCTATTACTGAGCAATAGAATTAAAGAGAGGAGAAAGAGATGGGGGAAACATCACAAATGAACATGCATCAACAGAAAAACATAGGTAACCTCTAGACCCCTGGAAAGACAGCACCTGTGAATATAGACTTTGGAATGCAAACAATGAAGAGCTTCCAGAATGATTGGTCTCAAACCACACATGCTGATATCAAGACATTGATGGAAAGGATAAACAGAAACAAAGAAAGACAAGATGAAAGAATGAAAGAGTTGATAACTGAGATGATGGCAATAAAGAATATAGTAAATGAAATAAATAACAAACTGACAAGCACGGAAGGCAGAATTAACCAAGCAGAAAAAAGAATCTCAGAATCTGAAGACCCAAACTTAAAAACAGAAAGGAAGCTTAAAAATATGAAACAAAACCTCCAAGAGATGTGCAATTATAATAAGAGACTGAAGTTATGCCTGATCAGCATTCCTGATGCAGAAAGGGAGACACAGACCACCTTGGAACAAACATTCCATGACATTATTCAAGAAAACTGCCCTCATCTCAGCAGGAATGTGACCACTAGAGATTCAGAGAATCCCTGCAAGATATGAAATGAGAAGACCAACTCTTAGACACATACTAATCTGCTTACACAAAGTAGATATAAAAGAAAAAGTCCTAAAGGCAGCAAAAGAAAGGTCAGACTGCCTACCAGGAAAGACCAATTATAATAGCAGCAGACTTATCTACAGAAACACTACAGACTAGCAAGAGACTGGAGTTCAATCTTCAAAGTTCTCAAAGACAAAACGATTTGTCAACCATATATCTGACTAAGGTCTAACATTCAGGATCTACAAGAAACTCAAACATGCCTAAAAGAAAAAAAAAGCAACTCTAATAAAAAGTGAGCAAAAGATATGAATAGACACTTCTCAGAAAAAGACATATAAGTAGTTAACAGATACATGAAAAAAATGCTCAACCTCAATAATCACCAGAGAAATGCAAATTGAAACCACACTGAGATATCACCTAATTCTAGTCAGGATGGCCATCATCAATAACTCAAAAAACAACAGATGCTGGAGAGGATGTGGGGAAAAGATCATGCTTCTACACTGTTGATATGAGTGCAAGCTAGTACAAACTCTGCAGAAAACAGTGTGGAAATTTCTAAAAGATCAGAAAATCAACCTTCCACATGACCTAGCAATCTTCCCTCTGGGAAAATACCTGGAGGAAGTCAAATCACTCTATGAAAAAGACACCTGGACGTGAATGTTTATTGCAGTATTATTCACAATAGGAAAAACTTGGAAATAACCATGCTGCCTATCAAAATTAGACTGGATAAAGAAAATGTGGTACATATACATGATGAAATATTATGCATCCATAAAGAAAATCAAAATTATGGACTTCATAGCAATTTGGATGGACTTAGAGTCTATAATACTCAATTACTTAGCAGAGAAACAAAGATCTGAATACTACATATACTCACTCATGAGTGGACCCTGAACATCTATCATATTACTGTAAGAAAGGGATTAGGGCTCCCCACCAAAGGTGCCTGCAACCCACCACTGCCCTGAGATCAGAGTCCCTGGTATGCACAATCATCCGCCATCCTTGTGGGTCTCTTGGGAGAAGGCAACAGAGGTTAGCTACTCTTCTGTGCCTAACACCTGGCCCATGCCAACACCTGTAGCAGTAGGCTGAGCACTGGCAGATGGAACCATGGAGAAGGCACATGAATGAAATCTGGAGCTGAGCCCTGCCACCAGTGACTCCCCACTGGCCACCACTATTTTTTCTGTTCTGAGACCAGACAGAGACCTGTGTTGGCCTGCCTAGCTCTGTTTAGCCTGCAACCTGGCACTCAGAGGTGATCTCTGCAACCCTCTGGAATCTACCATTGCTGATTCAGAGAGAAAACTTCAGGAGTGGACAGAGAGACAAATGCTTCATACCCACACAGGATCAGGCATGGACACATCCGACTGAGTGGAGGTCTTGTCAGTGGCAGCTGCAGCAGCAAAGTTAAATGAGTCTGGATCTGATTCACTCACAGTAGTCCATGGGGTGTCTGATCCATGCAAAAGGTGACCCCATCAGCCTGTACCCATAGCAGAGGGCAGAGCCTGGAGACTAGGGCCCACTGCCTACCATGGTCATGGCCAGAAGCCATGGCGGTGCTTGGGAAAGAAACCTGAAGTTCCAAAAATGACCGCCGAAGGAGCTCTTTTTTTTTCTTTTCCTTCCCTTTTTTAGTGTTTTTGTTTGTTTGTTTGGTTGGTTGGTTTTTGGTGTTTTTTAGTTCTTCTCTTTCCATCTGGATATTTTTGAGGGCAAGAGCATCATCAGGTACTTTTTTTTTTTTTGGTTTGTATGTTTGTTTGCTTGTATATTTTTGGGGTTTTTTTGTTTGTATTTTTTTTAGTTGGTGTTCTTGTCTGTTTTCCTTCTCCTTCCCCCTCTCCATTCATCTTCCTTTCATCTCCATTCTTCTTTTTTCGATTTGCTTCCTTTTTCTTATCTCATTTGGCTCTGAGGGGGCATTCATACAGCCCCCCTCCACTGTACGAACAGAGGGTAAAGTGGTGGGAAGTGGGTTCCAGGGGGCTTAAAAACCTGTCAGCAGATACTGTGAACCACAGATAGCTTCTGAACCACAGCTTCATCCATCACACCTTCATCCAGTGTCAAAACTGCAAAAAGCACAGTGCCCCATCCCCAGTCCAGCTTCAAAATTAAAGAAATCCAAAGCCAGGCTCGGTGGCTCAACCTGTAATCCCACGCCTTTGGGAGGCTGAGGTGAGTGGATTGCCTGAGCCCGCGGGTTCGAGACCCGCCTGGGCAACTTGGTGAGACCTCATCTCTACAATAAATCAAAAAATCAGCTGGGCATGGTAGCGCGTGCCTGTAATTCCGGCTACTCGGAAGGCTGAGGCAGAAGGATCGCCGGAGCCCAGCAGGTTGAGGCTGCGGTGGCCGGGAGCGGCCACTGCACTCCAGTCTGGGCGATAGAGTAAGACTCCAACTCAAAAAAAGAAAGAAAGAAAGAAAGAAAGAAATCATAAATGACATAACAAAAGGAAGGAAAAATATCCCATGCTCATGAATATGAAGAATCAATATCCTAGCAGTGACTGTACTGCTCAAAGCAATCTATAGACTTACGCAATTTCTACTAAATTACCAATGTTATTTTTCAAATAATTAGAAAAAAACAATTCTAAAATTAATGTAATACCAAAAAGGAGCCTGAATAACCTAGGCAATCCTAAGCTAAAAGAACAAAGCCAGAGGCATCACATTACCTGATTTTAAACTGTGCTATAAGACTATAGCAAACAAAATAGTATAGTACTGGTATAAAAATAGACACAGATTAATGGAACAGAGTAGGCAGGAGTCCCCAGCTCCCAGGCTACGGATTATACCAGTCTGTGGCCTGTTAGGAACCGGGCCAGATAGCAGGAGGTGAGCAAGGGAAGCTCATCTATATTTACAACTGCTCTCCATCAAGGGCATTACTGCCTAAACTTCGCTTTCTGTCAGATTAGCGGTGGCCTTAGATTCTCATGGAAACCTGAATCCTATTGTGAACTATGCATGCAAGATATCTAGGTTGTGGGCTCCTTATGAGAATCTGATACCTGATGATCCCTTCCCCGCCCCTCCCATCTTCCACAGAACCTGCCCTTGATGCCAGAAAAGCTGGGGACAGCTGGAATAGAGAGTCCAGAAATAAAGTCACATACCTATAACCAATTGATCTTTGACAAAGCTGGCAAAAGTAAACAATAGGGAAAGAACAACCTATTCAATAAATGGTGCTGGGAAAACTGGCTATTCATGTGCAGAAAAATACATCTGGACCCCTTCCTCTCATCATATGTAAAAATTAGCTCAAGATGAGTTATCATGTGTATTTTGATACAAAATTACTTAGTAGGAAAGTGTTTATATTATTTCAATATTTCATTTTTTTCTTTTTATGATGTTAACATATTCTGTCTTCTATTTAACACTGTCACTGCTATATTTTCTTTGTTCAGTATATAGGGAATGCTTTGCCCATGTATTTATTTTTAATCTCCTCTGTATCATTTTATTTAGTGTATATCTTTATTAAGTCACACATAGATGGCAATTACACATTAAACTCAAGACAACTTTTTATTTAGCATATGCTGACATTGTTTATTATTATGATACATTTATTTATTTATTTATTTATTTTTGAGTTGGTGTCTCACTCTGTCGCCCAGACTGGAGTGCAGTGGCCGCTTTCGGCCACCACAGCCTCGACCTGCTGGGCTCCGGCGATCCTTCCACCTCAGCCTTCCGAGTAGCCGGAATTACAGGCGTGTGCTACCACGCCCGGCTAATTTTTTTGATTTATTGTAGAGATGAGGTTTTGCCTGCCCAGGCAGGTCTCGAAACCACGGGCTCAGGCAATCCACTCACCTCAGCCTCCCAAGGAGATTTATTATTACACATTGCCTCTTGTCACTTTTATTCAAGATATACACACATTCCCAAATGCATTTGTACATATATGCATGTGTGTGTATTTAAATTCCTATTCTCTATCTTGTATATTGTATTTTCAATTTTTTTTAAGTGAGAGCATAGATTCCCCTTATTGTAGTCTGGTGATTTGATAAATACAGTACATATATTTCCTATTTAAATAGAAATTACATAAAACAAAATTATATACATGACCGCTGCAAAGACCCTCAGAGTTATAAACTGGTAAGTGCCTGAATTAAGTCACTTATTTATAATAATAACAAGTTGAATATTTTTTCCAGGGGCTACACTATTATAAATCAGCATTTCATTCATGGGAACCCACTTTGTTCAATAAAAAAGTTTATTACAGGAATAAGTGAACATAAAACTAACATGTTTGTTTTTGCAATCCATTAGTGATTTTGGTCCATCAGTGTTGCTATAACATTATATCTGAGCTGAGTAACGTATAGAGAGGTTTATTTGGCTCACGATTCCAGCAGTTAGAATGGTGCAGGCATCTGCTTGGCTTCTGGTGAGAACATCGTACTGCATCATAATAGGGAAGAAAAATGAAAGGGAAAGCCGGTTTACCAAAATGACCAATTAGGAGAGGCAACCTCACTAACCTGCTCTCTCCAAAACTAATCCATTCTTGAGAGAACTAATTCAGTTTCATTAGAAAGACATTAATCTATTTTAAGAATCTATAATCTGTTACCTTTTCTTTTTTCCTTTTTTCTTTTTTTTTGAGTTGGAGTCTCACTTCCTCCCAGACTGGAGTACTGTGGCCGCTCCCGGCCCCCACA
>CAUYQG010157254.1:0-22951 GCA_963574415.1 Tarsius wallacei | reverse complement strand
GGCAAGCAAGACCTCATCTCTACAATAACTCAAAAAAAAAAATTAGCCGGGCGTGGTAGCGTGCGCCTGTAGTTCCAGCTACTTGGAAAGCTGAGGCGGAAGGATCGCCGGAGCCCAGCAGGTCGAGGCTGCGGTGGCCGGGAGTGGCCACTGCACTCCAGTCTGGGCAACAGAGTGAGACTCCAACTCAAAAAAAAAAAAAAAAAGAATTGTGAGAGTCTGTAGTGTTCTTGCCTGAAGCTCAACTCAG
Source organism: Tarsius wallacei (assembly GCA_963574415.1). Classification (NCBI taxonomy): domain Eukaryota; kingdom Metazoa; phylum Chordata; class Mammalia; order Primates; family Tarsiidae; genus Tarsius; species Tarsius wallacei. The sequence continues at coordinate 22,701 of CAUYQG010157254.1, read as the reverse complement.
TCCCCTGCTAAGTAGGCATGGTGTTTCTGTCAGAGAGAGAAATCTGAGAAAACTAGCAGCTCTGGTACTGGAAAGGAAGCTATTAATTTGGAGCTGAAGACAAAAAACAGCTGCAGAGAAGGCGAAAGGCCTAAAGATACCCCAGACCAAGATTTGAGTCCCAGCTGCAGAAAGTGGCAGAGCAGAAGACCAGTCAAGGATTCAACAGGAAGATCGGGGAGGTGAGATGACTGTAGACAGGTTTGATATACTACTCTAAGTATGCCAGGCTAAACACTCTGGACACATTTACATCAAAGAATGGAGACAGCTCAATATATCCACACATTGCTGGCTTGCAAGAGGCTGAATATACATGCTAAGGACATATGAGGGTTTCCTGAAAAAAGTGAACTAGAACAGACTGAAACTACCTAATGTTGCATTTATTACTCAAACTACATAAGACCCATCAAACTATTTTACGCTACACAATACTAAGAACAAGTGTCTTCTGACATTTTCCTTCCCATGATCCTGGTTTGCCTCACCTTAGTCCAAACCTTGAAATTCAGGCATATAGACTACTCCTAGGAAACCAAGTTTGAAATAATATTGGATTGATGTCTAAGTTTGTAGTGTTTTTGCTTGCCCATGGAATGCAAATGTTGCATGATGGTTGACTGGTCACAGTTTGTTACATTTGCCAATTCTCAAGTTGACTGACATGAATCATCTTGGATTAAAATGTTTAAGCCGTTTTCAACAAAGCCCGATGATCTTCCTGAATGTGAAGAATGACTCAAGTCAAAGTCACCTTCTTTGAAGCAACAAAACCATTTTCTTGCCTCGCTTTCTCTGATGACATTCTCCCCATACAAGGCACAAATGTTTTGGGTCACCTCTGTTGCCTTTACTCCCCTGTTAAACTCCAACAGAAGAATATGTCAGAAGTGTTCATATTTTTTCCCACTTGACACTCCATCTTCTTTAGCCCACAGATAGCACTAACTTTATTCAGTTCTGCAAAATGCAGATTGTATTCACAAGCACAACACTGTCAGTCTAAATGACAAATGGTGAACAAATTCCAAACACCGCAGTGTTGCTGTGCCAAAAACAAATGCTATGAACTTATGCATCAACCTAATAGTAATAACTAATAACTGAACAGAGACATCAGTTAATATATACTCTAACAAAGATAGATATACTTAATTTTTTCTGGACATGTCATGTCACTTAACAACAAAACAAGAACAATTTCCAGAGAAAAATAAAAATAAGACATCAGAGTTGTTGCTATGCTGCACAGAATATCCCCTTCAGAGACTTCCTTTAGTATTTCTTGAAAGGCAAGTTTGCCAGCAATGAATTCTGTTTGTCTTGGTTTATATAGCAAGGTCTTTCTTCACCTTCATTTCAGAAGGATAATTTTACTGAATATATAATTATTGCATTTTTTTTTTCCTTCAGTCACTCCACTTCTTTCTGGCCTCTATTATATCAGATAAGAAGTCTGCCATTAATCATAGTGTTGTTCCATTGTGCTGAAGGATTTTTTTACGTCTAACCCAATGTTACAAAGACTTTATCCTATGTTTGCTCAGAAAGTATTACAGTTTCATTAAGGTTTTAAATTTGGGTGTATGTGTGTTTTTGTTTTGTGTTTCAGTAACAGAATACCACAGATTGGGTAATTTATAAAGAAAATACATTTATTTCTTGCAGTTCTAGAGGCTAGGACATCTAAGGTTGAGGGACTATACCTGGTTTGGGCACTTTTGCTGTTCTTCTATGGTGGAAAACAGAAGGGCAAAAGAGCACAAGAGAACAAGATAGCAAGAGAGAGTTGAATTTGCTTGTATAACAAGCCCATTCTTTCTATAGTTAACCTGCTCTCATAATAACATTAATTCATTTTATGAGGGCAAAGCCTTAATAACTTAATCACTTCTTATTAGGCCTCACCTTCTAGCACTGATCAACATTGCTTTTATTTGTTGCAACCTGTTCTGCAAACTGTGGTTCTACTTATACTTATAGGTTATTCACTCTGAGACATGGAGCTGATGTAAATACAAAATAATCATCAGGTAAACCAGTGCCTGACAACTGTAAATATCTGAAGGATGGGATAGAACCTAAAAGAAAACAAAAAATAATATCTTACTCTTATACATTTCAATATAGGTAACAGAATGACCAACACATGAATATTGGGAACATATTCAAACTATAGCAACATCCATTGTGAATTGATTTTTGCATATGGAATAGAGTCATGAATAGAATGCATATTTTTCTTTTTTTTAAAGTTATCTTAGGTATCTAGTTTCACTTATTCCATTTGTTAAAATAGGTATCCTTTCTTCATTAAATTACTTTTGTACCTAAGCCAAAACTCAGTTGTCCATATAAGTGTGGTACTATTTCTGGACTCTGTAGTGCACTTGAAAGAATGTGTATTCTGACATCATTGCATTCTGTAAAATGTCTGGAAATATAAATTACTAAAATTTAATTAATAATGTTGTTCTAGTCTTCTACATCTTTCTATGTCTATCTTATAAAAAATATTCCTAGAAGATATCACTGTGAATTCTTTCTTGATTTGTTTCCTTTTTTTGTTGTTGTTTTTTGAGATGGAGTCTCACTCCATCACCTAGGCTGGAGTGCAGTGGCAAGCTCACGGCCACCCCAGCATTGACCAGCTGGGTTCAGGCAATCCTCTCGCCTCAGCCTTCCAAGTAGCCAGAACAACAGACGTGCGCTACCATGCCCAGCTAATTTTTTTGATTTATTGTAGAAACGAGGTCTTGCCAAGTTGCCCAGGCTATTCTCAAAACCATAGGCTCAGGCAATCCCCTCACCTTGGCCTCCCAAAGTGCTGGGATTACAGACTTGAGCCACTGTGCCCAGCCTCTTGCTTTGTTTCTAATAAGAAGTCAGTAGTACTTTTGTACTTTGTTTGCCTCTGACTGCTTTTTAATATTTTGTTTACATGTTTCATTAGTTTTTCAAAGAACTAGTCAACACTTCAAACATACCTATGGATGTGTCTTAGTATTTCTGATACCATAAGGACAGAGGTTAGAAATAACAAAGAAATTAGAAATTTGCATTATAATTAAGCAGGTTTTGAATTCTTAGGGAGGTTTTTGCTTTTCTAAAATAATGCTGGTATGCAAATAGATATTAATGATTTTTTCTTTCTTTGTTGGCATTATTTTTCTCTAGTCTAATCTCTCACAGAAGATATAGTTATTCAAGGGCCATTTCTTCGTGTAGGAGTCTCCTTACCTTACATTGCTCAAAGCTTTGTTTTCTGAGTTTGATGCAGCTGCCTGTATCGAAAGCCCTAAGTTTCTTATATGGTAAATGCCCTCGAGACTTCAATGCTTCTATAAGATAGGCAGGTACGATGAAGATATATTTTGATATGCATAACTATGACATATGTATATATGTGTACACACACAGACATGGAAATGACTATGTTGAACAGAAGGGATTCTGTTATATTGCATTATATGCATCACTGGTTTAACTTAAACTGACAGTATACTCCTGGATAAAATTGTCTATTTTGGTACTTAAATATTTGTTTTAATACTTGTTTAGGATAGTAAACTGGCCTACTATGTTTTAAAATGAAATTCTGGAATTTTAAAATAAATTATGGGCACTATGATGATTGACTAAATTATTTAAATTGTCTCCAAAACCATTTTTCAGAAATCTATGATAACCAATTTCTCTTATTACTCTTAGGTGTATCCACTAGTTATATTTTTATTTTCATCCATAACTCCAAAACTGAACTTCCAGATAAAAACTTTTCTTTCCATTACGTTTGTTTGTTTTTTTTTTTACTTTAAACATTTATAATAGCTTCTTTTGTTTCTGGCATTGTCAAGATTATTAATCTTTTTTATGATGGTCAATTTGTGAGAAATATGTTAACTTCCTCATTAATTTGATGTATTACTTCATCAAATGATTGTTTTCTCTGGTAAGAAATTGGCTATGCAAATTTCCATGTACAACGATGTTAAAAGAAACCAGGAGCTACAAAACAGAAGCACTCTCATGGAATTAGAATTAGAATAATTTAATAAAGCTACATACAGTGTTTGACTTCCAAAACATGAGATAATAAAAACGTTCACACACTGGACTGAAAACATAAATATCTTAAGTTTTATAGTAAGCATTCTCTTTGCTCTAGGTTGCTTTAATTATGGAGTTAGGCATTTTGTTTTCATGCTGTTTTGGAGCTTATCGAGTAGAATGTTTATACAGGATTTCAGAGGCCTATCTAATTTCTAGAGAGGTCTAAAAATGTAACAGAATCAGTTCAGTTAAGGCCCTATTGCTGGCATCACAGAAAGCCTATCACTAAGACAATGAGTATTGTCAAAGAAGAAGGCTTTTTATTTGGGCGGTATCAGCCAAGGAGAATGGAAGATCTATCTCAAATCTGCCTCTCAATCCCACTGAAGTCACGAGTTTATATAGTAGAGCAGGGATGTAGAAAACAGGAAGTAGGAAGTGGGTAAGGAAAAGGAGTTGGGAAACAGGAATTGGGGAGAGGTAAGAAAAGAGTAGGCAGACAGGTCTGCTTGTGGTGATCTGGTAAGTTTCAGTTTCTTGACACTGTGGGCTTGAGGGTTGGCTTCCTAAGAAAGGATCTCAGATAAGATAAATGTAAGTTTCCAACTCTAAGGCCCAGAAGGTGAATTTCTATGTTTATTTATGAAACAAAAAACTGTAACCTTTAAGTATTTGGAGAAGTTGGATCTGTTTTAGTTCCAAGTCACCAATACAATGAATCATAAAGGCTGAACAAATCATAATAATATCATTAAATAGATCCTATTATTGAGTACTTGGATCAAATGAGTTATTATTACTAACTGCAATTTATTGAAAAGTAACAAATTGCAAGAAAATGTATTTGGTGGTCAATTTTTCACGCCTCACCTTTTTAAGCCTCTCAACAGCATTAACATGTGAGAACTATTGTAATGTCCATTAAATGGAATTATTAAGACTTTCATAAGTAAAGTCAATTATTTGAAGTTCCACAGTTTATCAGCGCTAGAAATAGGCTCTGTGACATACTTAAGACTTTCTTAAGTCACTAATCACACTAGGACTAAAATTATGTCTACAGCCTGGTACAGTGGCTCATGCCTATAATCCCAGCTAGTAGGGAGGCTGAGGAGGGGGGATCACTTGAGGTCAAGTGTTCAAAATCACCCTGGGCAATATAGCAAGATATATATTTGAGCCTGTTGTAGTGGCACATATCTGTAGTCTCAGCTACTCAGGAGACTGAGATGGGAGAATTGTTTGAGTCCAGGAGTTTGAGACTTCAGTTAGCACCACTGCACTCCAGCCTGGGTAATGTAAGAAGTCTATCTCTGTAAAAAACAAACAAAATATGGGATAAATTTTTCCACTCAGGTAGCATTGACAACATATTTTGAGATTGAAGACCTACTGAGCTCCTTTGACAAATAATTGTTTGATCAGCTTCCATATGTCATATCACCTTTAAACACATCATGCTGCATTTTAGTAGCAATAGGTTCACTGACATCCTAACTGTATGGAAAGATGGAAGCTGCATGTAGAATCATAACACTTTTATGCTGTAAATGATCTTATAAATCTTAGGTTTTCAAATCTTGAGGGAAATAATGTGCAGTAAATAATATGACAAATTCCTTTAATTAAAGTGGATTAATTATTACAAAATAAAGAATATTATTGTAATAAAAATATAAACCACATCATTAAATACTAAATTTTTTTTCCAGCTGAAATAGAAATTGAAGAAAGGACAAAGGACATTGCTTGAAACAATACAGAAAATAGTGAAGAGGTGCATTCTTCAAGGATTTCAAGTACATAACTGTAAGATCTATAAGGCACACCAGTTTCAATAAGCTGAGAATCATTCTATAGGTTTAGTTCATTCCTCAATTTTTAAACTCCCTTATAGTGCTTGCAGCAATTCATTATCAGTATTATCGGGGCTGATGCCTATTTTTATAATCTTGTTCTTTCTTAGAAATATATTTTATAGAGCTGTACTAACTGCCTGCCTCTACTATATATTGTCTATATCAAAATTCTTAAACAAACCTTCCATATCTTTAGCCCCATTGCACACACTCATCATTGAATTACTGATAAACTTTATCAAGGTAAATGGAATTTTTATCATATTTAATTTTCTTCTGAGGTACTGTTTTGTGGTAAACAACATTTTCTTGCTCTGTGATAAAGTGTCTCTTTATCTTCTGAATGCTGCAATTATAAAACTGTCTTTTTTTAAAAAATGTGAAATTAACAAACAAAAAACTTTCCTAATTTAAATTTAAATACCTTCCTATAAACTATTTTTCAGTGCTTATTAACCCGCATGTACATACAAAAAGTCTGCTGAGATTCCCACTTAAGTACCGAGTATTAAAAAGTTATATACAGCAAAGATACTTCAAATACACAAAATAAACTCATATTATTTCTGAATTAAAACTCTATTATATGTTTGCTTATTTCCTTCAATAATATATTTAATCTGTATCTAGTATTTGATTAATGACATAGTGGCTTCATTTAAATATCTTTATATATGTGTGTATATATGTAAATACATGAAATTTTATTAAACTTTGGCAAGAAGCTAAGTTGACTTTTATTTCTAGCTCAAATACCTTTCTGACTAGCACTTTAATTTTGTGCAGAGGAAACAAACTCAAGTCATGATTACTGAAGTCTTACATCACATGCTTTATTTTTTAAAACTATGCACACATATTGATTTTATATTTTTACCATAATTAAATTTTATATTAGTTGACAATTTTCAAAGAGCACAAAAATGAGAAAATTTTGGAATTACCCCTCAATATTAAAATGAGAAGATTCTTTCTGTAGTCTTTGAATTGTCTTACATTATCTTCATAGGATTTTTATTTTAAAAACTGGTTTTCATCTCTCTTACTAACTTTCCATCTCCCTTTGTAACTGCTCAAAGTGTGGAATCCAAATAAAGATTTTATAAGCCTAGATTAATGTTAACTTAGTAGTCAAAAATAAGAGAAGCAACAAAAGCAGAAACCAATAGATCATTAAAAAATTCTTATTTTTTAAATCAGATATTTGCATTTCTTCTAATGATCTGTTTTGATTACTTTATATGTTTCTGGAAATATTGAGGAGCAAAAAAAAACACGTATGCCCCAAAGATTGAAAAAATGTTGTATAAATGTTGCATAGAGAAGTTAATAAAATCTTGCGGAAAATGAATATATATATATATGTGTGTGTGTGTCTATATATATATATACACACACACATACACACACACATATGTATTCAAAACATCTCACTAATTAATATGCTTATGCACCCAACATATACACTAAGACACAATATTTTCATCCTTAAGAGATTCTCATAGTTACCTACATAAGTCACATAAGAGAGATGTGAAAATTTGACTTTTCACTTTAATTTTGAAATAGATGAAATAGACCACTGGCTTCTAAGAATGGAAGAATAAACTTTCTGGCTTTTGGGAAATGGAGAAGTATCTTAGCTAAACTTAGAAAAAAAGTATAAAAATCTTAGCAAAATATAGGAAACACCTATTTGAAAGTATTGAAAAGTGACCAAAAGCTGTGGGAAAATAGAGGAAAATATACCTGAACAATAAACTAATATATTGCTTTTAAAATTTTTTTAAAAAATTTATTTTATTTTAGAGATATGGGCTACAATTCAAGATTAGGTATACAAGTGGTTATCATACAGATAAAGTTTGGGTCTCCCGTTGGTCCCCACTTTGCTTGATTTGAGATTAGGTACCCTTACTGATGTGTCCCCTCACCCCAGGGCATTATCTCACTATTGCCAATCCTGTTCTTAGAGTATTATGGTAAATGTTCAGGGTCTGCTTATGAGAGAGAATATTTGGTACTCTGTTCTTTGTTTCTGTGATAGTTTACTACTGAGTATTATAGATTCTACACCCATCCATGTTGCTGCAAAATCCATTTGTTTGTCCTTATTTATGGCTGCATAATATTCCATCGTGTGTATGTACTACTTTTTAAAATACAGGCCAGTTTCAATGGGCAGCATGGTTGGTTCCATGATTTTGTTATTGTGAATAGTGCTGCAATAGACATGCATGTCCACGTACCTTTTTTGTAGAATGATTTGAGTGCTTCTGGGTGTTTTCCCAGCAGGGGGATTGCTGGGTCATATGGAAGGTCAATTTCTAGTTCTTTTAGAAGTCACCACACTGTTTTCTATAGAGGTTGAACTAGTTTGTATTTCCACCAACAGTGTAGAAGTATTCCCTCTTCTTTATATTCTTGCCAGCATCTGTCGCTTTATTAATGATGGTCATTCTTTTTTTTTGAGTTGGGGTCTCACTCTGTTGCCCAGACTGGAGTGCAGTGACATGCTCCTGGCCACCGCAGCCTCAACCTGCTGGACTCCGACGATCCTTCCGCCTCAGCCTTCCAAGTGGCTGGAACTATAGGTGCTTGCTACCACACCTGGCTAATTTTTGGTTTATTGTAGAAACGAGGTCTCGCTAAGCAGCCCAGGCTGGTCTCGAGCCCGTGGGCTCAGGCAATCCACTCACCTCGGCCTCCCAATGTTCTAGGATTATAGGCTGAGCCACCAAGCCCGACCTCAATGATGGTCATTCTTACTGGAGTTAGGTGGTATCTCAATGTGTTTATAATTTGTATTTATCTGATGATTAGTAAGGGTGGGTACTTTTTCATGTGCCTGTTGGCTGCTCTTATATCTTCTTTTGAGAAGTGTCTATTTGTCTTATGCCCACTTTAAAAAAATTTTTTATTTTAAAGATGTGGTGTACAATTCAGGATTAGGTATACAAGTGGACATCATACAAGTAACGTTTAGGCCTCCCTTTGGTCCCCACTTTGCCTGGTTTGCAATCAGGTACCCTTTTAGATGGTGTGTTCTCCTCCACACCTGGCAGTATCCCACTACTGCCAATCCCTTTCTTATAGTATTATGGTAAATGTTCCGGGGCAGCTTATGAGTGAGAACATGTGTTACTCTATTGTTTGTTTCTGTGATAGATCACTGAGTATAATAGTCTCTAAATCCATCCAAGTTGCTGCAAAGTCCATATGTTTGTCCTTCTTTATGGCTGCATGATATTCCATTGTGTGTATGTAACATATTTTTTTAAATCCAGTCCGGTTTCAATGGGCAGCATGGTTGGTTCCATGTTTTTGCTATTGTGAATAGTGCTGCAATAAATGTTCTTGTGTAGGTATCTTTTTTGTAGAATGATTTGAATTCTTCTGGGTATATTCCCAGTAGGGGAATTGTAGGGTCAAATGGAAGGTCAATTTCTAGTTTTTTAGAAATTGCTACACTGTTTTCTATAGAGGTAGAACTAGTTTGCATCCCCACTAGTAGTGAAGAAGCATTTCCTTTTCTTTGCATTCTTGTCAGCATCTGTTGTTATTTTATAAATGATGACCATTTTTACTGGGGTTAGGTGGTATCTCAGTGTGGTTTTGATTTGCATTTCTTCCATGATTAGTAAGGCTGAGCACTTTTTCATGTGTCTGTTCGCTGCCCATATATCTTCTTTTGAGATGTGTCTATTCATACATATCTTTTGCCCACTTTTTAATGGGGTTGTTTCTTGTTTTCCTTTTGACACATTTGAGTTCCTTGTAGATCCTGGATATTAGGCATTTGTCATAAATAAATATGACATATATAGTTGGCAAATATTTTTTCCCATTCTGTGAGCTGTCTCCCCACTCTCTTGGTGGTTTCTTTTGCTTTGCAGAAACTTTTCAGTTTAATGAGGTTGCACTTGTTTGTCTTATCTCTTATGGCATGGACATCTAGGGTTTTGATCAGGAATTAATTGCCTCTTCCATTTTCTGTAAGGCTGTCTCCTGTATTTTCTAAGATTCTTATAGTTTTAAGTTTTACATTTAGGTCTTTGATCCATTTAGATTTTTTTTTTTTTTGTCTGATCATAGGTAGGGGTCCTGTTTCAATCTTCTACATGTGATCTGCTAGTTTTCCCAGCACCATTTACTGAATAGATTCTTTTCTCCCCAGTGGTTGTTGGTGGAGGCTTTGTTGAAGATGAGTTGGTTGGAAATTGAGGTTTTGCTTCCAGAATCTCTATCCTTTTCCATTGGTCCATATGCCTGTTCTTATACCAATACCAGGCTGTTTTGATTATTGTAGCCTTATAGTAAAGTTTAAAATCTGGAAGTGTGATACCTCACATTTTGTTTCTTTGCTGAGGATTGTTTTGGCTAATTTGTGGTCATTAATATTTCCATATAAATTTCTGTATTGTCATTTCCAGGTCAGAGATGAATGATGTTGGTAATTTAACGGGTATTGAGTTGAATCTGTAGATTGCCTTTGGTAGGATGGACATCTTAGCAATGTTGATTCTTCCTATCCATAAGCATAGAATATTTTTCTATTTGTTTGGATTTCTTTAAGCAATGTTTTGTAGTTTTTGTTGTAAAAGTCTTTCACTTCTCTGGTTAGGAAGATGCTGAGTTATTTCATTTTTGTGTGTGGTTTTTGTGAATAGAATTGTGCTGTTTATTTGGTTCTCTCCTTATTTGTTGTTGGTTTATAAGAATGCAACTGTCTTTTGCACATTTATTTTATATCCCGAGACTTTGCCGAAATCTTTTATCAGTGCATGGAGGTTTCTTGACATATTCTCTTGGATATCATTAGCAAATAGGGATAACTTAAATGACTCTTTTCCTATTTTGATACCCGTAAATTTTTCTCTTGCCTAGTTTCTCTAGCTAAGACTTCCAACACAATATAGAACGGGGGCGGTGAGAGTGGGTAGCCTTGTCTTGTTCTGGTTTTCAGGAGAAGTGCTTCCAGTTTCTGTTCATTTATCAATATGTTGACTTTGGGTTTATCATAGATTGCACTTACTATTTTGAGGGATGGTCCTTCTATGCCTAGGTGTTCAAAGATTTTTATCAAGAAGGGATGCTGGATTTTATCAAAAGCTGTTTCTGCATCTAATGATGTAATTATGTGCTCTTGTTTTATGTATATTGATGTATTTAATTACATTTATGGTCTTGCAGATGTTGAACCAGCCCTGCATCCTGGGGATGAAGCCTACTTGGTTATCGTGTATGTTTTTTGAGATATGTTATTGGATCCTATTTTTTGCCCACTTTTTGATGGAGCTGTTTGAGTTCTTTTTTCCTTTAAGCATGTTTGAATTCCTTGTAGATCCTGGATGATAAACCTTTGGAAGTTGGAATAGACAGCCAATTGCTGTTTAAAACCCCCAAAGTCCATACCATAAGAGATAAGATAGATATGTAGGACTTCATCAAACTGAAAAGCATCTGCAAGCAAAAGAAAGTATCAAGAGAACCAGGAGACAGCCAACAGAATGGAAAAAAATATTTGCCAACTGTATATTCCAAAACTCCTTGGGTAGAAGAGTGATGTAGATTATTGATTTGAGGTTGGAAAGTGTTGGAGTTGAAATAGTAGCCAGTAAGTAAGGATGACTGAGTGGGGGTGTCCAAGAAGAAAAGCCACAGAAGATAAAAAATTTACATTTAAAAGCCACCTATTAAACAATGTATGCAAAGTTGAAACCTAAAAGAGTATACTAAAAAAAAAAAAAAAAAAAAAAAAAACAGCAGCTAGAAGCTGGAATAATTGTGTAGAGATTTCACTGCCTTCCCAATTCAGATGAGACAAAATTTGGCATTATAGCTGAACCGTGTTTACTGCCTACAAAAACAAATCTTCAAAGGAATGTATCAAAGTCTAGATTTTCTATAATCTATAACAAGTATAAACCAGTATAACAACATTGATTTATCTATTATATGCACAATTGAAATTTCAGAAGAAGAGGAGGCAGATCATGGATATTAAGAAAGAAAAAAAACTGTGAAGCGTAATGGCAGAAAAATGTTCATATTTAGTACCAAACATCTATTTAGACCCAATAAGCTCAATGCAATACCATATAAGTATAAATACAACAACCAGTATACTAGACATATGACATTAAAATGTTGATCTACAAAAGAAAAAATAAAATCCTGAAGTCAGCCAAGGAATATGGAGATAGTACATAAAACAACGATTCAATTTAGGGTTGACTTCTTACCAGAAACCTTTAAGGTCAAATAACAGTGGTACATCTTTAAAGTCTGAAAGAAAATAACTCTAAAGGAAAATGTCAATAGCCACAGATATTATATTTTAAAAGTGATAATAACATTAAGACATTGTGGATAAAAATTGAAGTACTTCATTGCTAGAAGCTCTACCCTAAAGGAACTTCTTCAGGCTGAAAGAAAATTACACCAAATGATAATTTTAATCTACAGGATGAAAGTGGTAATTATCTTAATTTTATAGCTGAGAAAATTGAGGCTTAGATAAGTTGAGTTTTTGTTCCTGAATGCAGAAACCATGAAACAGGATACAGCAATCAACAATTTATTTTCATGTTATTAACTTTTGTAGTTCATTTTTAAAATTATATATGTATTTTCTTTTAAAATCACAAAAGCAAAACATAAAATATTAATTCAATCATTTGTACCATACTGCTTAACTATACCACTTCTCAACGCAGAAATTCCAAATTTTAAAATATTTTACATTAAATTTGACAATGATTTCTGGATGTGCCTATTTGACAATGGAGTTAAATATTCCATAAACTCTTCCAAGGGGAAACTGACAAAAAATTGACAAACTTCTGTCAGTACCCAAATATAGTAAAATAATTAATTGCTATTAGGAATTTTGTTGATATTTTCAGAGATTAATTATGCAAAAATATACATACATGTATACATAAACCTACAAACATGCAAGCTCATAAACTTTTTATTTACAAAAAACACAGATTCTCAATCTTGCATTTTTTGGTAAGTTCTTTAGAAAATTAATCCTAGAATACTCTTCCATGATTGAAAACAAAAATAAGGTTTTACAGACTGACTCATTGAAAATGCATGGAGGAATGACATTGGTGATGTGAGGAGAGTAGGGAAGAAACACAATATTGTGTTTGGAGAAGAAATACTATACTGAGTTTGCAGTCAAGGATTAAAGACTCAGTAACATGACTTAGTTGTGTGTCCTTAAATGTTTCATTTACTTTCTCTTTAGACAAAGATAAATGTTGAACTGTTGGGACATATGATATAAATTGAGAAGTATGAAATTTATAAGCATTCTGTTTTAATTTGTAAAAGTCTTTTTTGTCTTTAGCTACTCACTTTATCATTGTTTTCTTCAGCTACTATTTTAATCAGAGAATATGACACATAATATCTCTATAACTAGACTAAAACTGGGGAAGAACTAAGTTAACTGTGTGTTCTCTCTTTTCTTCAAAGCAAACAGGTATCCCAATAAACAAAATTTGCTATTTATGCTCTCAGCTTCAGTGTTGAAAACTTGCAAGTAAACTGTTATTTATATCAACCAATATTTATTGAGTGTTTTCAAATATTTTGTGTCCTTTATGATTTTCTATATTTTTGCTCTATCATTTACTGGGGTAAAAGGGGTATTGAAATATCTTACAACAGTTGAAGACTTGTCTTTTTCTCTTTTGTCTTTCGTTCTTTGCAATTTTATCAGTTTTTAAAAGCTCTGTTATTAGATGCAAAATGTTCAAGGTGGTTATGTCATCTTGATGAATTCACTCCTTTATTATTATAAAATAACTTATTCTTGGTAATATTTTTGCTCTAAAATATGCTTTATCTGCTATTATACTAGTCACTTTTAGTAAGATATATCTTTTTATATTTTCTCACTTTGAACTAATTTGTATATTTATAAGAAAATGTGTTTCCATATGCAGCATATAGTTATAATTATCTAATCTGACAACCACTCATTTGTAACTGGAGTATTTAGATAATTTACTGTTACTAAATGTTGACATTTACATTTAAAACTACACTCATTAATTTTTTTATGTCTTATGTGTTCTTGTTTTCATTTTACTTTTTCTGCCTTCTGTATTGAGGACATTTTAACTTTATTTTATCATCATTGCTGACTTAGCTATATCTCTTTGTTTTGATATTTTAGCAGGTGCTTTGGGTATATGTATATATTTGAACTCATCCTCAAAACAGTAAGTGCCATCTATGACAAATCCACAGCTGACATTGTGCTCCATGGGCAGAAGTTGAAAGCTTTCCCCTTAAGAAAGGGAACAAGACAAGGATGCCCACTCCTATCCCTCCTTTTCAACATGGTGCTGGAAGTCCTAACCAGATCAATCAGGTAAGATAAGAAAATCAGGGATATCCGTACAGAAAAAGAAGAAGTTAAGTTGTCCCTCTTTGCAGATGATATGATTCTACAACTTGAAAACCTTAGGGAGTCTGTCAAATGCCTCCTTGCACTGATATATGACTTTGGTAAAGTCTCTGGTAACATAAACTATGTACAAATGACAATTGCATGTTTATACAATAGCAACAAGCAGACAGATAATGAAATAAAAAACACAATCTCATTCACAACAGTCACAAAAAATTAAAATAACTTGACATTGACCTAATCTGAAAGTGAAAGATCTTTACAATGCGAACTACAAAACACTGCTCAAAGAAGTCAAGGATGACACACAAAAAAATGAAAAACCAATCCATGCTCATGAGTCAGAAGAATCAACATTGTCAAGATGTCTATGCTACCCAAGGAAATCTACATATTCAGTGCAATACACATCAAATTACCATCATTTTTCTTAGACCTGGAAATGACAATACAGAAATTTATACACACACACACACACACACACACACACACACACACACACACACACATTAGCTAAAGCAGTCCTCAGCACAGATAGCTAAAGTAATCCTCAGCAAAAGGAACAAAGCAGGAAGCATTATACTTTTAGACTTTAAAGTTTATTATAAGGCTATAGTAACTCAAAGCAGCCTGGTATTGGTACAAGAATAGGCACATAGACCAATGGAATGGGACAGATTCTGAAAGCAAAAACATGGTCTTTCAACCAACTCATCTTGGACAAAGTCACCAATAATAATCACTGGGGAAGGAAACCATATTTAGCTAATGGTGCTGTGAAAACTGGCTGACCACATGCAGAAAAATGAAACTAGACCTCTAATACCATATACAAAAAATCGACTCTAAGTGGATCAAAGACCTAAACATAATACCTCAAATTATAAGAATCCTAGAAGAAAACATAGGAAACAGCCTTATGCACTTTGGAGTAGGCAACAAATTGTTGATCAAATCCCCAAAAGTGAACACCATAAAAGCTAAAACAATCAAGTGGGACCTCATCAAACTGAAAAGCTTTTGCACAGCAAAAGAAACCATCAAGAGAGTAAAAAGACAATTCAAAGAATGGGGTAAAACTTTGCAAATTTTGCATCTGACAAAGGCCTAACATCCAGAATCTACAAGGAATTCAAATGAAGTAAAAGGAAAAAGAAGAAACAACCCTATTAAAAAGTGGACAAAGGACATATATAGACACTTCTCAAAGATGGCATGTGAGCAGCCAACAGATACATGAAAAAATACTCAGCCTCTCTAACCATCAGAGAAATGCAAATCAGAACTACAATGAGATACCACTTAACTCTGGTAAGGATAACTATCATTAATAATCAAAAAACAACAGATGCTGGCACAGATATGGAAAAAAGGGAATGCTTCTACACGGTTGGTGGGAGTGCAAACTAGTTCAACCTCTATAGAAAGCAAAAAGAACTAGAATTTGACCTTCCATACAATCCATCAATCCCTTCCCCAGGAATATACCTGGAGAAATATAAATTGTTCTGTAAAAAAAGATACCTGTACACACGTTTATTGCCACTCTAGTCACAATAGCAAAAACATGGAAACAACTCTACTGCCCATCAAAAGTGGACTGGAAAAAGGAAATGTGGTACATATACATGATGGAGTACTATGCAGCCATAAGAAGAACAAAATCATGGACTTTGCAGCAAATTGGATGGAGTTGGAGACCATCAAACTAAGAGATATATCACAGAAACAAAGAACTGAATACCAAATGTTCTCATTCATAAGTGGTACATGAACAATAGTTACATTAGCACTAGGGAAGGATCAGCAGTTGCTGGATACTGCTGGGGGAAGGAGGACAGGAGGAGAGTGGGGAGCACTTGACAACACAAAGGGTACCTGGTCCACTACTGGGGGAATGAAGGCCAGTTAGAAGTCCAAACTTTACCTGCATGCAGCCTACTTATGTAGTTAATCCTCACTTGTACCCCACATCTCTATAATAAAATAAAATTAATTAAAAAAACAAACAAAAACAATTCTCTATTATTTTTAACCTTTTCCCTTTCCGTACTTAATTTGCCTTATTTATAATTTTTAGAAATTCTTAAATATTAACTTTTTGTTGTTACTGATTTGATCAATTTGTTTATGAAGTGCCTTGATATAGTTTTCTTTGAATCTTGTGGTTAGGATTCATAGAGTTTTTTGGAAAATTTGGGTCACTAATCTTCAAACATTTTATTGCTCCTTCTTTTTCCTCCCTTTGGTGACTAAAATTATTATACATATAAAAGGTCTCTTGAATTTGCTTCAGAGCACACTAGTGCACTTTTTCTTCATTAAATTCTTTTTCTCTTTGTGTTACATTTTGAATAGTATCTGTTGCTATGTATTCAAGTTTACTAATCTTTCTTCTGCAATATCTTACCTGACAATAATCTAATACCGTGTATTTTTAAATCTCACATTGTAGCTTTTGTTTCTAAAATTTAGTTTTTGTCTTTTAGTATATCTTTTTAGCATAGTAATAAAAAAAATTGTTGCCTGACAATTCTAACACCAGTGTCAATTCTAGACAGATTTTGATTGACTGAGTTTTCTCTTCATTATGTGTTCTATATGCCTGACCTTTTTGTTGTTGTTGTTGTTTAACTAGATGCCAGGTAATGTAAATTGTACCTTGCTAGTGCTGGCTATTTTTGTTTTCCTACAAATATACTTAATTTATGTGGAAGCAATTTGCTCATTTTGATTTGTTTTTAAAATATGTTCAGTCTAGGGCTATCTGCTGTCCATTAATGAGACATGACCCTTATGAGTATTCTATACTCTAATCATAAATATTTTATATTCTAGGTGATGAAAATGGGTACTATCTTGTTCTTATGTGAGGTAATTGTTAGGTACCGTTTATTTCTTAACTTAATTTTGGGGCAACCCCTTCAGGGCCCCTCCACCGTGGGTGCTTTTCTGTTCTCTCAATAAATTCTGCTTTCCACAAACAAAAACAAAAAATGTAATTTTGTTGTTTTGTAAGTTTCCATTTTACTTTTTTCTTTGTATCTTTTTCTTCTTTGCTTCTCTTCTCAAGTTTTCTTCCTCACTTCCTCATTCCTTCTTCTTGTCTTCATTCTTTTCAGATATCCTCATTTCTCCCATTTCTTTCTCTTCTTCTTTCATTCTTGAAAAAAATCAATAACGGCAGACTAGTACAGTGTTAGGGTCTGTGAAAAATATTTAAAGGTTTGCAATATAACTGTTGCTACATTATATTTAGATTAATAGAGCATGGCAATTATACCGCATTGTCAAACAAATTTTAAAGAATAAAAGTACTGAAGGTGTTGCATGCAGATGTTGAATTTGAATGTCACCCATTAGGATTAGGTCAGTAAAATGAAATTGGCATTTGAGGACAGTTTACCTCTCCAGCTCAAGTCCCAGACATCAGGGCAGAATGCAAGAAGAAAGACTGGTGGAAGCAGTGTGTATATAAGGTGAGATTTGTGAGTTGTGTTTAAGTAATCCAAAAAAGATCTACTAAGGAGATTTTTTCTAACTTTTCACATGACTGTGTTTTACTAAATGATTATCTATGTGAATATGTTACAAATAAAGTTTTGGGGAAAAGTCTAATTTTTGTGATTAACTGTTCAAATTCCATAAAATGTACATGTCAATTTGCATTTGTAGCTGAGAAATTGCCATGGAGAATCTATAAATTATTTAGTTGTTAAAAGTAGTCCCATAAGTAGAATTCAAACACCCACTAGTTACTAACCTGAAATCCTGAATTCAAGAACATTCTTAAGCTTCTTATAAATATTATTTTCTTTCTACTAGAGACTGACTCTTATGCCAAATTCTAGTTTGATAGTTTCTCAAGTTTTGACTCTTTGTTGTGGTCATCATCTACATGTATACTGTTAAGCAGGTACTTATTTCTCTTTACATACTCTATCTGAGAAAAGATCATACTTTTCAAATATAGCCACATGAACAAAATCTGAACCTTATGAAATAGGGATAGCAAAGTCTGCAGCTACACATAATTTTGGACTGGTCAAAGTAGTTAATTTCCCTAATGTTTCAAAAAAAAAAAAATCTAAGCTTTGCAATCAAATTTTATTTGAAAAAAAAAATTTTCACAATGGATATTGTCGAATTCTTTCTTTTTTTAAATTAAATAATCAGATGTTACTTATTTGTGTTACTAGCACAGAATGAAACAGCTGGTTCCAATATGTCAATATTGAATAGTTGATTCCCTGATGAATTACCAGTAACTTAAATAGGTCATGTTATTTAAAAATATGGATATGCTTTGAACCTCACAGAGTTGAAATAAAATATCTCTTTTCTTATCATATGTCTTTTATTTCTAATTTTTTTCTTTTGAAATGCAGATGAAATTAACTTTAAACATTTAAAATATATGTATACCTTAAAAAATCAAATCTATGACTTTATTAAAATTCTTGAGATGTTTTTCCTTTTTTTCATTTTATCTCAAGCTTCCAGCAGTTTATGCTGTCTTGCACTTATCTGCCATTACTCTTCAACATGACCTTATAGTAACAAATATTTACAAATCTTGAGAAAGGTAATATTGCTTAAAAGAATTTTTTGGTCAACACTGTAAAATGAGAACTGATGAGTGATCTATCACAAAACATTTATATAATTATAGTCATGGCTTTATCCCTGTGCTATTATTCTATGTGATTAGTTTATTCCAATAATTAACCACATTTAAAAATAAAATATAGGTAGCATTTATTGAAAACAATATGTGGCATCTTATTTATTTATTATAAAGATGCGGGGTAAAATTCAGGGCTAGGTACATAAACACTGATCATGCAGGTACCCTTGTTGATGAGGTATGCCCCTCCCTCCCCTAGCAGTTTCCCTCAACTGCCAGTCCCACCCCACCTCCCCTGACAGTTTTCTACTGCTGCCAATTGCTTTCTTATAGCATTATAATTGTTCAAGGTCAGCTTATAAGTGAGAACATATGGAACTCAGTTCTTTGTTTCTGTGATAAATCACTGAGTATGATCAACTCCAAATCCATCCAAGTTGCTGCAAAGTTCATATATTTGTCCTTCTTTATGGCTGCATAATATTCCATTATGTATATGTACCACATTTGTTTTAATCCAGTCCAGCTTCGATAGGCAACATGGTTGGTTCCAGGTTTTTGCTATTGTGAATAGAGCTGCAACAAACATACGTGTGCCTATCTTTTTCATAGAATAATTTGAGTTTCTCTGAGTATATTCCCAATAGGAGAATTGCTGGGTCATATGGAAGGTCAATTTCTAGTTCTTTCAGAAATCACCACACTGTCTTCCAAAGAGGTTGTAGTAGTCTACATTCTCACCAGCAGTGTAGAAGCATGCCTTTTTCTCCACATCCTCGCCAGCATCTGTTGTTGTTTGTTTTATTAATGATGGCCACTCTTATAGGTGTTAGGTGATATCTCAGTGTGGTTTTGATTTGCATTTCTCTGATTATGAGTGAGGCTGAGCACTTTTTCATGTGTCTGTTGGCTGCCTGTATATCTTCTTTTGAGAAGTGTCTATTCATGTCTTTGGCCCACTTTTTAAAGGGGCTGTTTGTTTTTTTCCTTTCGGTACATTTGAGTTCCTTATATATCCTAGATGTTAGGCCTTTCTCAGATATACAGTTGGCAAATATATTTTCCCATTCTGTGGGCTGTCTCCTTGCTCTCTTGATGATTTCTTTTGCTTTGCAGAAGCTCGTTAATTTGATGAGATCCCACTTGTCTGTCTTATTTCTTAAGGTATTGGCCTTTAGGGTTCTGAATACAAATTGGTTCCCAGTTCCAATTTCCATAAGCGTGTCTCCTGTGCTTTCTAAGATTCTTATAGTTTGAGATTTTATGTTTAGGTCTTTGATTCATTTAGAGGTAATTTTTGTGTATGGTGATAGGTAGGGGTCCTGTTTCAATCTTCTGCATGTGATCAGCCAGTTTTCCCAGCACCATTTACTGAATAGGTTCTCCTCTCCCCAGTGGTTGTTGTTGGAGGCTTTCTCAAATATGAGGTGGTTGAGGAATCGAGGCTTTGCTTCCAGAATCTCTATCCTGTTCCATTGGTCTATGTTCCTGTTCTTGTACTAATACCAGGCTCTTTTGATTACTGTAGCCTTACAGCCTACTTGGTCATGGTGGATGATTTTTGAAATGTGTTTTTGGATCCAATTTGCTAGAATCTTGTGAGGATTTTTGCATCTATATTCATAATGGATATTGGCCTGTAGATCTCTTTCTTTGTTGGATCATTACTTGGTTTGGGTATCAGTGTGATGTGAGCTTTGTAAAATGATTTGGGGAGAATTCTGTCTTTCTCTATTGCCTGGAATGCTTTCAATTGGGTTGGTATCAGCTCCTCCTTGTACGTTTTATAGAATTCTGCTGTTTAACCATTCAATCCAGGGCTTTTTTTTTGTAGGAATTTTCGTATGATAGAGTCAATTTCCTGGGTTGTTATTGGTCTATTTAGTGTATCAATGTCTTCTTGTTTTAACCTGGGGTGGTTGTGTGATGTCAGAAAGTCCTCCATTTCATCTAGCTTATCAAGTTTGTTTCCATATAGGTGTACATAATAATCTCTGATAATCCTTTGTATTTCTTCAGGGTCAGTTGTGATTTGATCTTTTATATTTCTGATTGTGTTTATTTGGGCTATTTCTCTCTTTTTCTCAGTCATTCTGGCTAGAGGCCCATCAATCTTGTTAACTCTTTCAAAGAACCAGCTTTTTGTTTTGCTGATGTTTTCTATAATATTTTTGTCTTCCATGTCCCATATTTGGGATCTTATTTTTGTGATCTGGATTCTTCTGCTAAAGTTGGGGTTTTGGTGGTCTTCTTTTTCCAGCACCCTTAGGTGATTTGTTAGGCTCTCCACTTGTGATCTTTCCATTTTCTTGATGTGTGCTCATAGAGATATACATTCCCCTCTGAGAACTGATTTCATGGCATCCCAGAGCTTTTGGTAAGATGTTTCTTCATTTTCATTTTTTTCCAGGAATCTTTCAATTTCTCCTCTGATTTCAGTGTTGACCCAGTCGTTGTTCAGCATTATGCTGTTTAGTGTCCATGTTTTTGTGGGCTTTGGGGAAATGTTAATTTTGATATTTATTTTTATTCCACTGTGGTCTGAGAATGTTCATGGCAAGATTTCAACCTTATGGAACTTGTTTATGTGTGATTTATGGCCAAGGATGTGATTAATCTTGGAGTATGTTCCATGTGGTGATAAGTAGAATGCATATTCTGTGGTTGTTGGGTGAAATATTCTGTAGGTATCTACTAAGACCATTTGGTCAAGTGTCAAATTTAGGCTCTGGATCTCCTTGTTGATTTTTTGCCTCGATGATCTATCTAGGGATGTCAGTGGAGTATTCAAGTCCCCTGCTATAATAGTGTTAGGGTCAATGTGTTTTTTTAGTTTATTTAATAGTTGCCTTATAAATACTGCTGCTCCTGTATTGGGTGCATATATGTTTAGGATGGATATTTCTTGTTGATGGATTGAAACTTTTATCATTATGTAGTGTTCTTTTGTATCTTTTTAAATTTCTGATAGCTTAAAGGTTGTTTTGTCTGATATTAAGATTGCAACTCCTGCCTTCGTGATCCATTTGCCTGGAAACTCGTTTTTCATCCTTTAACTTTGAGTCTGTGTGCATCCCTTGTACTGAGATGAGTCTCCTGGATGCAGCAAATAATGGGGTCATGGTTTCTTATCCAGTACACCATTCTGTGTCTTTTCAGTGATGCCTTTAGTCCATTCACATTCAGGCTGATTATTGGAATGTGATTGCTTATCCCTGTCATGAGGTTCTTATAAAGTTTTTTCTTTGCTTGCTTTCTTTTGGCTTTGGGGTTAGTATATGCATGTGTTTTCAAGTTTCTTGTTGTACCGTATTCTCTGTTGCTTCTGTGCTCTGCTGTTCTCTTGGGAAGTGTGTGATGATTCTTTTTTTTCTTTCTTTCTTTTGTGCTTAATACCTTTTTAAATGTCTCCAGTAGAGCTGGTCTGGAAGCTGCATAATCTCTTAGGGATTGGATGTCTGGGAAGGATTTTAATTCTCCATCATTGATGAAGCTGAGCTTGGCTGGATAGAAAATTCTTGGTTTAAATTGCTTATCTTTGAGGACTTTGAATATGATGCTCCAGTCCTTTCTTGCTTGTAGTGTTTCTGCTGACAGGTCTGCTGCTATTCTGATTGATTTTCCCCAGTAGGTAGTCTGACCTTTCTCTTTTGTTGCCTTTAGCATTTTTCTTTTGTGTCTACTTT
>CAUYQG010157248.1:0-13152 GCA_963574415.1 Tarsius wallacei | reverse complement strand
GTAAAGGCAATTATAGAAACAAAAATGTATATCCTGGTAGCATAAAAAATGAAATAATAAGAATTCAAATATAGCAAGTATAGTGAAACTCTATTAAATTGCTATATGTGAGATTCAAATATATATATTTATACATATATACATAAAACATGTACATATAAATATAAATATTTATATAATTTATATATTTAACAAAAATATAGGGAGGAAATGTATCTATATATTTAGTACTTTATGCCTTTTTAGAAATTAATTCATTTCATTTAACTCACTTTGGTGTGCAGTAATTCATAATATTATTTCCTTATAATTCTTTTTATTTATGTTAGGTCATTAGAGGTATTCTCTTTTTTATTCTTAATTTTAGTCATTTAAGTCTTCTTTCTTTTTTTTTTGGATCATCTAACTCAAATTTTATCAGTTTTGTTGTTATTTTAAAAGAACCAAATAGCAACTCCAATTTTCCTTCCCTTAATGGCTGCCTGTATATTAATATCTTCTGCCATCCTATTACTTTCAAATTGTGTGTGTCGTAAATACAAGATACATCTCTTCTAGACAGAAATTGGATTGGATCATGGTTTTGAAAATCAAATTTGACAATCTCTACCTTTTGGCTAGACTGTATAATCCATTTATATTCAATATTATTGTGAATAGCAAAAAGGAGCAAAGCCTCCAAAAGATGTGCAATTATATCAGGAGCCAAACCTATGCCTGATTGATATCCCTGAAGCAGAAATGGAAATTGAGAACACCCTGGAAAAAGCATTTCATGGGGTCATTCAAGAGAACTTTCCTCATTTCACAGGAGACATGATCATTCTAGCACAAAAGATTCAGAGGACCCTCACAAGGCATCACATGAGAAGATCAGAAGCCACAGACACAGAGTAATCTGCCTATACAAAGTAGGTGTAAAAGAAAAAAATCCTAAAGGCAGTGAGAGAAAAAAGTCAGACTACCTACCAGAGAAGACCAATCAGAATTGCTCCAAACTCATTCACAGAAATACTACAATCCAGAAGGGATTTGAGTCCAATTTTTGATGTTCTGAAAGATAAGCAATTTCAACCAAGGGTCTTCTATCCAGTCAAACTAAGTTTCATCAGTGATGGAGAGTTAAAATCCTTCCCAGATATCCAATCTTTAAGAGAATATGCTGCCTTTGAATCAGCTTTTCAGGAGATGCTTAAGAAGGTGTTGAGCACAGAAGAAAAAAAAAAAAAAAAGACATTCACATCACAAGAGTACAAGCAAACACAGAGTTAACAAAACATATATAGCACCCACAAAAATGAAAAGACACAAATATAAACACGAAATTTTAAAGAAAACAAAGTAGCCTTCTAAGAGCCCTATAACAGGGATAAACTCTCACAGTTTAATGATTAGCCTAAATGTGAACTGACTAAATGAGTCACTGAAAAGACATAGAATGACAAACTGAATACAAAAGCACAATCTAACAATCTGCTGTCTACAGGAAACTCAGCTCTCTGCAATAAACACCCGCAAACTCAAAGTTAGAGGATGGAAAAAAGAACTTTTAGGTAAACAGAAAACAAAAAGTCAGGAGTAGGTATTCTAATATCAGACAAAACAGCCTTCAAGCCATCAAAAGTTAAAAAGGATACAAAAGGACACTATATAATGATAAAACTCTCAATCCACCCACAGGAAATAACCATCCTAAACATATATGCATCCAACACAGGAGCACCAGGCTTTACAAACCAACTACTAAGTAAACTAAGAGAAGACATTGATGACCTTCACACAATCATAATTAGAGACTTAAATACTCCCACTAACATCTCTGGATAGATCATTGAGGCAAAAATATCACTAAGGAGATCTGGAACCTCAGCTTGATGCTTGATGAAATGGACTTAATAGACATCTACAGAAATTTCACCCAACAACTCCAGAGTATACATTCACTCATCAGCACATTGAGCATATTCCGATGTTGATAACATTATCAGGCATAAAAAAGCATAAACAAATTCCAAAAGATTGAAACATTACCATGCAACTTCTCAGATCACAGTGAAATTTTTTAAAATGCCACCAAGATTCCCCCAAAATACACAAAGACATGGACACTAAAACACATTGCTGAATGACTTCTGGGTCAACACAGAAATCAAGACAGAAATGAAAAGATTCCTGGAAACAAATGAAAACAATAGCACATCTTATCAAAACCTCTGAAATGCCATGAAAGCAGTATTAAGAGAAAAATTCATAGCATTGCACACACACACACACACACACACACACACACACTCACATCAAGAAAACCCAAAGATCACAAGTAAACAGCCTAATGTCACACCTAAAAAGAGATGGAAAGGCACGACCACCAAAATCTTAATTTCAGCAGAAAAATACAGATCAGCAAGATAAAGTCTCAGTTGCAGGGCATAGTAGACAAAAATATCATAGAAAAAAATCAATAAAATAAAAAGCTGATTTTTTGAAAGAATAAATAAGATTAATGGACCCCCTAACCAGATTGACTAAAAAAAAATAGAAGGAAAGCCCAGATTAAACACAACTGGAAACACACACACACAAAGTCACAACTGACCCTGAAGATATTCAGAAGATTACCAGAGATCACTATAAAAACCTGTATGCAATTAAGTTAGAAAACATAAAGGAAATGGAGCACTTTCTAACATCACACAACCTCTCAAGTTTGAAACAAGAAGAAATTGAAACTCTAAACAGACCAATCACAATACAGGGAATCAATTCAGTCATTAAAAAAAAAAAATCTACCTACTGCACAAAGCCTTGGACTTGATGGCTTCCCAGCTGAATTCTACAAGACATTCAAGGGGAAGCTGATACCAATCTTACTGAATGTTTTCACAGCAATTGAGAAAGAGGGAATGCTCCCTAACTCATTTTATGAAGCCAACATTATACTGATACCCAAATCTGGCCGAAACTCAACAAGAAAAGAGAATTACAGCACCATTTCCTTGATGAACACAGATAGAACAATCGTAAACAAGATTCTAGCAAATTGTATCCAACAACATATCTCCAGGATCATCCACCATGACCAAGTGAGCTTCATCCCTGGGATGCAGGGCTGGTTCAACATTTGCAAGACCATAAATGTAATTCAACTCATCAACAGATGTAAAACCAAGAACAACATGATTATATCATTAGATGCAGAAAAAGAATTTGACAAAATCCAGCATCCCTTCTTGATAACAACTTTTGAGCACCTAGATATACAGGAACATTCCTTAAAACAATAAGAGCTATCTATGATAAACTTACATTTTACTCATTGGGCAGAAATTGGGCATTCCCTTCAGGATGGGGACAAGGATGCCCACTCACTCCTCCTGTTCAATATAGTGCTGGAAGTCCTAGCCAGAGAAGTCAGGCAAGAGAAGCAAATTAGGGGTACCCAAATAGTAAAAGAAGAAGTCAAGCTATTCCTTTGTGGATGATATGACCCTACATTTCTATACATCAGCAACAAGCAGACATAGTGCCAAATAAAAACCATAATCACATTTACAATAGCCACACACACACAAAAAGAAATACCTTGGCACCCACCTAACCAGAGAAGTGAAAGACCTTTACAACAAGAAACAAATGCTGCTCAAAGAAATCAAGGATGGCATAAACAAGAGGAAAAACATTCCATGCCCATGGATTGGAAGAATCAATATTTTCAAGATGTCCGTCCTACCCAAGGCTATCTACAGATTCAATGCAATTCCCATCAAATTACCAGCATCATTTATTTCAGACCTGGAAATGACAATACAGAAATTCAAATGGAGAAAAAAAAAAAAAAGAACACGAATAGCCAAAACAATACCCAGCAAAAAGAAAAAAGCAGGTGGTTTCACACTTCCACACTTAAAACTTTACTACAAGGCTACAGTAACTAAAACATCCTGGTATTGGTACAAGAATAGATACATTGACCAGTGTAACAGGATAGAGATTATGGAAGCAAAAATATGTATTCTCAAGCAGCTCTTCTTTAACAAAGCCACCAATAATGAACAGTGGGGAAAGGAGACCATATTTAGCAAATGATGCTAGGAAAACTGGCTGACCACATACAGAGCAATGAAACTGAATCCTTACCTATCACTGTGTACAACAATTAACTCTAAATAGATCAAAACCCTAAACATAAAACCTCAAACTATAAAAATACTGGAAGAAAATCTAGGAAACACCCTTATGCACATTGGATTAGGCAATCAATTATTGAATAAATCCTCAAAAGCAAATGCTATAAAGTATAAGATACACAAGTAGGACCTTATCAAACTGAAAAGTTTTGCATAGCAAAAGAAACCATCAAGAGGATGGGAAGACAACCCACAGAAGGTGAAAACAAATTTGCTAATTATGTATGTGACAAAGGCCTAACATCCAGAATCTACAAGGAATTCAAATGAACTGAAAGAAAAAAATCTTATCAAAAGTTGAGCAAAGGACATGAACAAAAACTTCTCAAAGGAAGATATACAAGCTGCCAACAGATACATGAAGAAATGCTCAGCCTTACTAATCATCAGAGAATGCAGGTTAAAACCATGATGAAATACTACCTAGCTCCAGTAAGGATGGCCCTCATCAATAAAAACCAAACAAAAAAAACAGATGCTGGCAAGGGTATGGAGAAAAGGGAATGTTTCTACACTGTTGGTAGGAGTTCAGGTTAGCTCAACCTCCATGAAAAGCAGTATGGTGTATCCTAAAAGCACTAAAAATTGACTCTGGTGGAACATAAATTGTTTTACAAAAAAGACACCTGCACACACATGTTTATATCTGTACTTTTCACAATAGCAAAAACATGGAACCATCCCCACTGCCCATCAAAAGTGGAATGGATAAAGCAAATGTGGTACATATACATGATGGAGCATTATGCATCCATAAAGAACAAAATAAAGGAATTCTCAGCAAGTTGGATGGAGTTGGAGAACCTCATTCCTAATGCTCTATCACAGAAACAAAGAACTGAATACCGAATGTTCTCACTCATAGGTAAGACTTGAACATTAATCACATCACCTCAAGGGAGGGATTGGTAGTTGATGGACACTGCCAGGAAAGGGAGGGACAGAGGGGGCACACAGCATCACACAGAGTACCTGGTCTTAAACCAGGGTAGGTGAGGGCCAGTTGGAGGTTCAAACTTCACCTGCACATAGCCTGCTTCTGCAGCTAATCCTGACTTGTACTCCACATATCAATAAAAAATAAAATAAAATAGTAAAAAATATATATCATGACCATGTAGGATTTAGTCTAGTAATGCAAGATTGACTTAATATTCTAAAATAAATTAATACAATAAACCACATTGATAGACTAAAAGACAAGAATAATATAATCATTCCAAAAGCATTTGACAAAATTCAACTACATTTTATGATAAAAATTTAAAATAAAAGGGGTTTTCCTCAACCTGATAAAGAACATCTACAAAAAATCAGTAGTTGACATCATACTTAATGGTGACAGAATGCAATGTTTTACCCTGAGATCAGGCACCAAAGATGTCCAGTCTCAACACTTTGATTTAATATTGTACTAGAAGTTCTAGTTCAGATAATTGTCAAGAAAAAGAAATAAAAGTCATCTAATTTGGAAACAAAAAAGTGTAACTACCTCTATGTGTATATTACATGATCCAGTATATGGGAAATTCTAAGGATTACACTAAAAATCTATTAAGGCTGCAAGATAAAAGATCAATTATAAAAATCAATTATTTTATAGGTTAGCAAAGAAAATTATGCATATAAAATTGAGAAAACATTTCCAATCACAATAATGTTAAAAAAACAAAATATTTAAATATGCATTTAATAAAAAAAAGAGTGTAAGACTCGTGCCCTAAAAAGCACAAAAAATTGATGAAAGATATATTTAGGAGACTTTTAAAAAATAAATAGACATCTCATTTCATGAACTGAAAGACATAATATTGTTGAGATGGCAATACTTCCTGAATTGATCTAAACACTTAGTGCAACCCCTATTAAAATTCTTGCTGGATTTTTAGAAGAAATTGAAAAGTTGAGGTTAAAATTTATGAGGAAATGCAAGGGACCCAGAATAGCCAAACGATCTTGGTGCATACTTCCTGATTTCAACCCTTACTGCAAAGCTACAGTAATCAAGAGTGTGGCACTGGCATAATTACAAACATATGGTCAATTTATTTTTGAAAAATGTACCAAGAAAATTAAATGGTGAAAAAAATAGTCATTTCAACACATGCTGCTGGGGAAACTGAATGACCACATGCAAACGAATGAAGTTGGAACCTTACCTCAAATTAAATGCAAAACAACAAACAAACAAACAAGCTAACAAAAACAAAAGAAACACAATAATCCAAAATGAATCATAAACCTAAATGTAAGGACTAAAACTAGACATTTAGAAGAAAATGCAGGAGTAAATCTTAATGATTATGGGTTAGGAAACATTTTCTAAGGTACGGCGCCAAAAACTCAAAAATGTGGAATAATTGGAACTCTCACACATCGCTGATGGGAATCTAAAATGATGCAGTTACTTTGAAAAACAGGCTGGTAGCTCTTCTAAAGTTAAACATAGGATTAACATATGATCCCAAATTCCATCCAAT
Source organism: Tarsius wallacei (assembly GCA_963574415.1). Classification (NCBI taxonomy): domain Eukaryota; kingdom Metazoa; phylum Chordata; class Mammalia; order Primates; family Tarsiidae; genus Tarsius; species Tarsius wallacei. The sequence continues at coordinate 6,485 of CAUYQG010157248.1, read as the reverse complement.
GTATATATCCAAATTAAATGAAAATATATATCCATACAGAGGCTTTTTAAATAAATACACATAATGCCATTATTTATAAGATACCAAGAATGGGAACAAAGCAAATGTTTATCAACTGATAAATGCATAAATAAAATTTTGCATAGCCATACAATGGAATATTATATGGTAATAAAAGGAAATGAAGTCTTGATTCATGCTACAACATGGGTGGCCTTTGAAAACATTGTGCTATTTAAAGAAATCAGTAAAATAAGAACATATGTAGAATGAGTCCATTTATATTAAATGATCAGAGTGATACAATATATAGAAACAGACAATATTTAGTAGTTGCCTCAGGCTGGTGCACAATTGGGGATAATAGAGATTGACTGCTAATGGGAATGGGCTTTTTCAGTGGGGCCACAAATGTTATTAAAATGTTATTATAGTGATGATACAACTCAGTGAATAGACTGAAAAATACTAGATCGTATACTTTAAATGGATAAGTTGTATGATATATGAAGTATATTTCAATAACAAACAAACAACAATAAAAAGAAAAATGATTTACAAGACCTGGGACTTTCAAAAGCTGAGCAAGACAATGTATGAGAAGCATATGACAAAAGTTGGTCCATCTTAGGCTTCTGAGGTCACAAGTTACAGAAACACCAGAGAATTTTTACCTTAGAAATATGCCGAGGGCGATTTTCCAGTTGAAATAAATAAGAAGATTAGGGGAAATCTTCCCTCTGCCACCAATTTGAAAAATTTCTAGCTTACCCTTGTTAAATGACTGAACTAAAAAGCAAAGACTAAAATGCTTGCTCAGAAGTAAGTGTGAAAGCCCAGAGCTCTAAAGATAAGTGGAATTAGGAGGGATTAAGTTAAATTTAGAGGCAAGATAGGGAGGGAGTAAAACAGCATATGGTGACTGGAGCTGCTAGAAGTGAAAATTTCTAGACTTTGCAGCAATATCTCAAATGGCAGCATGAAAAGACGGTTTAAGTAAGTGCCAATCTCCACCTCCCCAAATGAGAAATACTTATTGAAAAATATTAACCCCTAAATAAGAGCTTTTTATCAATTGTGTTTCACACAAGTGTTTAACTATACTCTCTGCCTCTGAGTGGTGGACAAGCCACTGTGGCTAAAATAAAGGTTTTCTACATGTCTTCTTCCTTCAAATACTTGTTTCTGCCATGGTCTATAGCAGAGATTTTTTAAACCCTGGCTGGACATTAAAACACCCTGGGCCAAGATGTCCCTAAATAGATAAACAGACTGTGGTATATCCAGACATTGGAATATTAGTCAGTCATAAAAAGAAATGACCTCTCAAGTCACGAAAGGACATGGGGAACCAGAAACACATAGTGCTAAATAAAAGAAACCCAAAAGAAAATATTATTCATATATGTATATAAAATCTCCTTTTATATAAAATAATATGTAAAATATAATTTCAATTAGGAAATTCTTCTGGAAAGGGCATAACCATGGAAACAGAAAAAAAAAAATCAGTGTTTTTCCAGTGGAGAAAGAAAGGGATGAATAGATGGAACACAGGTTTTTTTGTAGCGAAGCTATTCTATATAATACTGTAATGATGAATACATATAGTTATGCATTATTTAAATCCATAGAATGTAAAACACAAAGAATGAGCTTTAATATAACTATGGGCTTTAGTAAATAATTATGTATAGAATTGTATCATCAATGGATTAAATTTATCACACCAATACAAGATGTTAATAATAAGGAGAAACAAAGAGATTAGTATATGGGAACTCTACTTTCTTTTTTTTTTTTTTTGAGTTGGAGTCTCACTCTGTCACCCAGACTAGCCGCTCCCGGCCACTGCAGCCTCAACCTGCTGGGCTCCAGGGATCCTTCCACCTCAGCCTTCCAAGTAGCTGGAACTACAGGCGTGCGCTACTACGCCTGGCTAATTTTTGATATATTGTAGAGATGAGGTCTCTCCAAGTTGCCCAGGCAGGTCTCGAACCCAAGGGCTCAGGCAGTCCATTCACCTCGGCCTCCCAAAGCGCTGGGATTACAGGCTGAGCCATCGAGCCGGGTCGAGAACTGTACTTTCTACTCAATTGTCTGTAAACTTAAAACTGTTTAAAAATCCATTTAAAAAAAAACAAAAACTCTGGAAGCTTTTGAAAATGCATCTGCAAAAATTTCTCATTCAGAGATGCTGATTTAATTGTTCTTAGTATTTTTAAAAGTACACAAGATAACTATAATATGCATCAAGGACTGAAAACTATATTATTGTAACAAAATTTTATCAGGAAATGTCTAAGCGTTGAGATTTAGCTGGTTATGTAAATTTGTCAGGAATGGTCCAAGGCTGTGATAATATGGTCCTGTTAGTTCCTTGACTTCAAATAAAAAAAGGGCACATTAAATACATTGAATAAGATAAATTCAACTTTATTAGTACAACGCAATTTATAAGTTTTACAACAGATGGACACTGATATATGATTACTGCAAGTAACAAGACTTCTTGCAGAGATTAAATAGAATAAGAAATTGAAAATAACTTTAAATTCTTTAGACTTTAAATTATTTTACTTGAATAAAATATTTGATTTTAAATGCAAAATTTCTTTGAACAGTTTTTATATCTTTCTGTGAAATCCATAAGGAAAGAGAATTCACATTTAAATATGGAATGTATTTTAGGTGTTATTTTGCCATTGGTATAACTTAAAGTTGTTTAGTCTTATTGTAGAAAATTTGATGAGATATAATTAATACAGAAAAAAATTTTAGCTGGAAAAAAGTAAAGGTTATAATTCAAACAGAGCAAATCTTCAAGTTTAATTTTTTTGATGACTTGTAGAGCTTTCTGTGGGCTACGGCTTACCAATCAGAGGATCACAGATCATCCAGAAAAAAAGCAATTGATATTTTGGCTGAAACCTCTTGAGTATGAAAGCAGAATGATCCTGACAAAAATGCTGATATGCTTATCTGAGAGGGACAATCTCAACCCATGGTGACCGTAAGTCAAATGATTAAGTCTAATAGGTAAGAACGCAAAAGGCTTGGAAGATTGACAATGGCCATTTATTTCTCACACCAGTCTTCCCTAGGGGGGAGATTTTCATAATGGGCTGCACATTAGAATCATCTGGGAAAGCTATCTTTTTTTTTTAATCTTTATTTTGAAGATGTGGGGTACAATTCAGGGTTAGGTATACAAATGTTGATCATGCAGGTACCCTTATTGATGAAGTGTGACCCTCCCTCCCCTGGCAGTTTCCCTCAATTGCCAATCCCACTCCCCCTCCCCTGGCAGTTTCCCACTACTGCCAATCCCTTTCTTATAGTATTATAATTGTATAAGTTCCACTTATGAGTAAGAACATACAGTATTCTGTTCTTTGTTTCTGTGACAGATCACTGAGTATGATCCACTCTAAATCCATCCAAGTTGCTGAGAAGTTCATATGTTTGTCCTTATTTATGGCTGCATAATATCCCATTGTGTATATGTACCACATTTTAAAAAATCCAGTCCAGTTTCAATGGGCAGCATGGTTGGTTCCAAGTTTTTGCTATTGTGAATAGAGCTGCAACAAACATGCGTGTGCAGGAATCTGTTTGGTAGAGTGACTTGAGTCCCTCCAGGTATATTCCCAATAGGGGGATTGCTGGGTCATATGGAAGATAAATTTCTAGTTCTTTTCAGAAATCACCACACTGTTTTCCAAACAGGTTGCATTAGTTTGCAGTCCCCACAACAGTGTAGAAATCAGGGGTATCCAAATAGAAAAAGAGGAAGTCAAGTTATCTCTCTTTGCTGGCTATAAGATCCTATACCTCAAAAATCCAAAAGATTCTATCAAAAACCTGCTTGCACAAAATAAACATGCAAAAAAACACTTGCATTCTATCCACCAACAACAAGCAGGCAGAGAACCAAATAAAATGCACAATCCTTCACAATAGCCACAAAAAAAAGAAAGATCTCTGCATCTTCCTAACCAGAGAAGTGAAAGATCTTTACAGTGAGAACTACAAAACTCTGCTCAAAGAAGTCCAAGAAGACACAAATAAATGGAAAACTATTCCATGTTTATGGATTGGAAGAATTAACATTGTTAGGATGTCTATACTACCAAAGGCGATCTACAGATTCAGTGCAATACCCATTAAATAACTAACATCATTCTTCTCAGACCTGGAAATGACAATACAGAAATTCATATAGAAGCATAAATGACCATGAATAGTCAGAACAATCCTTAGCAAAAGAAACAAAGCAGGAGGTAATACACTTCCAGGCTTCAAACTTCACAATAAGGCTACAATAATCAAAACAGCCTGGTATTGGTACAAGAACAAGCATATGGACCAATGGAACAAGATAGAGATTCTGGAAGCAAAGCCTCAATTTCTCAACCAACTCATCTTTGAGAAAGCCTCCATCAACAACCACTGGGGAGAGGAGAATCTATTCAGTAAATAGTGCTGGGAAAACTGACTGATCACATGCAGAAGATTGAGACAGGACCCCTCCTTATCACCATACACAAAAATTATCTCTGTATCAGAGATCTAAGCATAAAACCTCAAACTATGAGAATCTTAGAAAATGCAGGAGACACCCTTATGGGAATTGGAACCAGCAACCAATTACTGATCAAAACCCCAATGCCCGTACCATAAGAGATAAGATAGACAAGTGGGATCTCATCAAACTGACAAGCTTCTGCAAAGCAAAAGAAACCAGCAAGAGAGTGGAGAGACAGCCCACAGAATGGGAAAAAAGTTTTTGCCAAGTGTATATCTGAAAACATCTAGGGTCTACAAGGATACTCAAATGTGTTGAAAGGAAAAAAACGAAAAAACAAAAAACAGCTCCATTAAAAAGTGGGAAAAAGTCATGAATAGACACTTCTCAAGGGAAGATATATGGGTGAAAAAGTCCCAGTTCCCACATGACCCTGAGATGAATTAAATAAGAATTTAATTTAATACCCAACAATTCCCCTATTGGGAATATACCCAGTGGAACTTAAATCATTCTACAAAAAAAGATACCTGCACCCGTATGTTTGTTGCAGCTCTATTCACAATAGCAAAAACATGGAACCAACCATGTTGCCCATCAAAACTGGACTGGATTAAAAAAATGTGGTACATGTACACAATGGGATATTATGCAGCCATAAAGAAGGACAAACATATGGACTTCACAGCAACTTGGATGAATTTAGAGTGGATCATACTCAGTGATCTATCACAGAAACAAAGAACAGAGTACCATATGTTCTCACTCATAAGCAGACCTTGTACATTTATAAAACTATAAGAAAGGGATTGGCAGTAGTTGGAAACTGCCAGGGGAGGGGGAGTGTGATTGGCAGTTGAGGAAAACTGATAGGGGAAGGAGGGGCATACCTCATCAACAAGGGTACCTGCATGATCAACATTTGTATACCTAACCCTGAATTGTACCCCACATCTTTACAATAATAAAAAAAAGAATTAAAAGAATATCTGTGATAAGACCTAGCATCACAAAGAAGGAGGCATGATTTATTGTTTAATAATTAAATGAGCATGCTGTTCTCACTTTGAAATTTGCTTGACTACAAAAAAGTGCATTATTTTTGTTTCTATGCTATGATTTTTACTAAAACAGGCCTTCTGCTTAAGACCTGCAATATTTCTTCTAGGTTTATGACTGGGTAGGTAGATCTGACAGCAGCTTGTCTTTCCCCAACTTAGCTTTCAACACTAATTAAAGTTGACAATTAGATCTTTCTCTTCCAAATGTGTCTCTCAAATGGGTCCAAAATAAAGGCCTGTTAACTACCCCTATACAATTCTTAACAGCTCTTAGGAACCACAGAAATCTCGAAGAACCCAGTTTTTAAAAATTCAGTTGACTTCATATATGTATTGGAAGGTCAACAAGCAGCCTCTGTCCTGTACTCTTGTCCTCTCTTTTTTATACTCTAGTTCTTTCTCACTCTAGTTCTTTCTCTGGGGCCATATACTGCATGTCTGGCTTCATTCTGTTTTTCTCCAGATAGGCCCGTCTTTGAGTCTCTAGAGATGACTTATGATGACTCTATGTTTCTGTGGCACTGGTTCCAAAAGCAATTGAACAATGCCTTATAACTTCAAGAAGCAATGCCAACAAGCTTAGTCTTCAAATCTCAAGATATAAACTTCCAAGAGAGAAAAATAAGATTATCTTGTCTTAAAGTGTATGCGTACTTCTACTCATCAATTTTGCTTGCACAGAAGTCACAAGTTGCACAGAGGGCTGCTCACCCGTTCATCACAGTCCAATTCTGAAGATGCTTCTAAGTGAGATGTTGGCTAAAAAGACATTCTACAATATAGCTAGTGAATTGTCTGCTTTCTTCTGTTTTTCTGCTTATTCCAGGTCTCAAGACCTATGTAACCTTCAGCAAGCCCTTGAAATCTTTTATCCCTTAATTGTAAAATTACCAGAA
>CAUYQG010157245.1:0-21016 GCA_963574415.1 Tarsius wallacei | reverse complement strand
CGCGCTACCACACCCGGCTAATTTTTGATTTATTGTAGAGATGAGGTCTCGCTTGCCCAGGCGGGTCTCGAACCCGCGGGCTCAGGCAATCCACTCACCTCAGCCTCCCAAAGGCGCGGGATTACAGGCTGAGCCACGGAGACCGGCTTCATCTCCAATTTCAGGAGCCCTGCCCTTTCTTCCACAGTGTGTTGCTTTGCTTTCAGGAAAAAGACTTGTTGACCGAATGATTGCATGCACAGTTCAAAGCAGAAAAACACGGGTGACATCTTTTGAGATATTCTATCAGTGAGAACTTGAAAATGAAGTTAAAAATTAAGCGGTAAAGCCAAACCCAGGTTCTCTGCTCTGAGAATATAGGGCCAAACCTGGTGCTGTCTGACTGCCACGTGGCTCCTTATTTATTCCTGTGAAACCCTGTGGAATTATTTGAAAGGGCAGAAGACATGGAAACTCCCTCTTTCTTCAAGTTATCCTTATAGTCTGAGGCTTACAATACTGGTTTAATGGTGAAGGTAAGTGCTTTTTGTTTCCTTTTGAGTGGGATTATAATTACTAACCTACCAGAGGTCAATTGACAGGAGGGAACAGTTTTAGGGAAAGTTAGAGACAATAACAGCAGCCTAAAGATCACCATCTGGGAATGCTGCCTATTTCCAAAATGAAGAGACTTAAAAAAAAAAAAAAAAATGTAGCTGATTCAGTCAAGACCCCAGATGGATACTGTGGACAATGGTCTTTTCTCCAAGGACTGGGTGAGTATTAAGTGTGATGCCTTGATATGCTGGACCGGCTTTGGTTATGAAATGAAATACTAAATCAGAACTGGCAAGGTTTGGGTTTAAGACTATGACTAGTAAGTCCTTTTAGACATTCATGTCTATTGTCTCTTAAGAAAGGGAGAACATGGGTCAGATGCAGTAGCTCATGCTTGTAATCCCAGCATTTTGGGAGGCTAAGGCAAGAGGACTGCTTGAGTCCAGGAGTTCAAGACCAACCTATGCATCATAGTAAGACCTCATTTTCCACCAAAAAATAAAAAAAATAAAAAATAGTGAAAGTAGAACATGACTGAAATTGTGAATAAGATCAAAGGCAAGAAAAATTGTATGTTTGTAGAGATCACCTGGTTTGTTGCTCTTATTGTACAGCTAAGAAAAGATACTCAGGGGTATTATGGGCAGCATCTGTTAGTGTTATGATGAAAAGTCACAGGGGAAAAAAAAACTCAGTGAAGGTGCTATCTCCCAGCCTCCCCAGAAAAATCCTGATTTACAGCACAGTTGGAATCATATTTGCCTGGCAGACATAGCCTGAGGTTCTCACTGGGAGGAAAGGCACAGGCACCCCTGTAGATCTGTTAAGAGCTGTGAGCCACCTATGCAGTGCTCCAATCACACCTTAGTTTTGGCATAACCCTGCCTTCTAGAATTGCCCACCATTGGTGTTCAGTACACTTTTTCTTTTTTCATGATTAAATTCATAAATAAATTGACAGCATGACATAAATGATATACTGGGACAACCAATTTTATTTCAGAACTACCTCAGAAATGTTGGCAGGTGGTGAGACAAGCCACAGCTTTACTAATGGGGAAATAATTGTATATTTCCATGTACTCTGATGTCTGCAGCAAGATGAACTCCTCCCTATTCATCTTATGAATTCCAGGCCAACAGAACCCACTTTTAAAAGAAAAGTTTAAAACCAATTTAACAACCAATCAAATGCACTTTTATAGAAATACATTTTATTTGTTATAAGCCTGTACCTTACTTTGAAAGGGCAAGACTGTCAATATTGTGACTGTTTATTATTATCGCTGTTGTTAATATCAATAATATAATACAATGTATAGTACTTTATAATTTACAAGGCATCTCATACCTTTGTCTTTACTTCAGATAGCCCTGTGAAGTAATATTATCTCCATTTTCCCTATGAAGTTAAGCTCTGGGAGTTTATGAAACTTGCTCTTGTTTACTCACACTGGAAATGGCAGAGAGAATTTTATCCCTGGATACTCTCTCAGCTGCAGGTTCATGGTCTTTGAACTACATGTAACATTTGCTCTGAGTAAACTAGGACACTCGACTAACAGAGATGATGAAAGACAAGCTGGATATTAGTGGAAATCTAAGAGTAATAGAAAGATCATTGTAATAAAATAATGAGTTCTCAACTAAAAAGAATTGCAAAAAACTGTTTTTTAACTTTTGCATAAACCAGAATATCTATATTATTGATTTTATCTCAAATTCATCCCATATGGTGTCAATTATTTTTTAAATATAAAATTCCCCTTTAACTTAATTTAAATCCATTTTTTTCTGTGTCTACTTACAACATTGACACTAGAATTCAGGAGTTTTTTTAGAGGTATACCTCCTGAAAGGGAAGTTTTTTAACATTGTTCCATATTCTCCATTTTTTACAACTAGACTAAAAGTTATTCTGTTGCCTCTAAGTGTGTATCAATCATGCCAGTGCTCAGGTCCCATAATTTTATATGTTTCTGTGGTTATTTTAGAAACATAGCTTCTATTACTATTTCACAGAAACATTCCAGTTTAGAATGGTTTAGAATGTTAGCCTGATTTTTGCATTTGTCTCATGCAAAAGAAAAAAAAAAAAGGAAATTAACAACTGAAATTAACTATTGAGACAAAATTCAAAGTAAGATTTGAAACCATGAAAGTAAATTGGGCTTTTAATTCCTTCTCATTAGACAGCAACAGAGAATGGGAAGGAAAACTGAAGTGATAGGTTTGTGATACAATTTTACTAACATAAAAAGCAAGAAAAAATAGTTTTTTGTGTTTAATATTCAAAGTTCAACTTAAAGTATTTTCATTATCAAATTTTCTTCTGAAATAAATAATTAAAACTTGATTTAAAGTTGTATAAATTTCCTTTCAGAATACCTCAAAATGAAGCCACCCTATGGTGTTTTAAGCTTGTGCTTAAAATATTATGAAAATAAAAGGAAAATACTATTAACAGGTAGAAAAAGCAGCAGTCTGGATATTAGGGGACCTGGTGTTGACTCTGTGAGCTGCGTGACTTCAGATAACTTTTGAAACTTTCTGCACACCAATTTTCTCATTAATAAAATGAGCAGCTGAGCCAGAAGATTTCTGAGTCTTTTTCAGAGTTCAGTGTTTATAAGATTCATTTGAAATGTTGGTGGGAGAGCTTTAAGAGGAGTATAGTACATATAGTACTTGTAGCTATATGTACAGTTAAAAAGTTGTCTTCAGCCAAGTCATGGGATCTTGCACAATAAATGAAATCAAATAGAAAATGATCCATATTCTGGGTTTGGACCCACATGGCTTCAGCTAAGATCTGAATGTGGGATGGTGAGCTGAACTCCCGATATTCAGATGTTAACCAGACTTAGAAAGCTGGGTAGCGTGGCTCACACTTGTAATCCCAGCATTTTAGGAAGTGGAGGTGAGAGGATTGCCTGAGCCCACGGGTTCGAGACCTGTGTGGGCAATTTGGTAGCCCTCATCTCTACAGTAAATCAAAAATTTAACTGAGCATGGTGGTGCACGCCTGTGGGTCCAGCAACTTGGACGGCAGAGGCGGAAGGATCGCCTGAGTCCAGCAGGTAAAGGCTGTGGTGATCATGAGCATGCCACTGCACTCCAGCCTGGATGACAGAGTGAGACTCCAACTCAAAAAACCCCCCCAAAACAAAGAAACTAAACAACAACAACAACAGAAAAAACAAGACTTAGAAACTTTCCAAAGCAGAGCAACAACAGCCAATATTTGTCCTGGTGCTGACCAGCTCTAACCAGCAATTGAGCCTCCATTTGGGTCCACTGTGACAAAAAAAAAAAAAAATCAAAACTTAGATGTGGTGACATTATTCTCAGAATTCTAGAGACATTTGGCAAGCAGAAAACTGTCCTGACCATGGTGATGAAGCCTAATTATTGTTCTTTTGAATAGACTTTGCTCCTTCTGGGTATAAAATGGATATCTACTAATTATAAAAAGAGAATCACTTAGTAAATATAAGAATCATAAAGAATAAAGTGGTCACCCTGTTCTGTAACCCAGAAATAATACTTGTGTGAATCTATTTCCCTTTCTGTATGTGCATGTGCACAACACATACAACTTTGTACACTAGAGTATAAGCATTTTCTAAAGTTATTTATTATATTTGAAAACATTATTTTAATAAAGTCTGTCACAAAATTTATCAAATTTGACTTTCCAAACCCTTATTGTTAGGTTAATTTATTTCTAAAATTATGCTGTCATAAGTAATATGACAAAGAATCTTTTTGGACAAAATTATTCATCTGAATCTTTCCTTACAATCCTCCATCCTAAGGCCATAGATTATGTATCTTTAAGAGTGTGAATAAATGTTTTCAAATTTGTGTTCAGAAAGAGTGCAAAGCCTTTAATGATAAAATATAAGAATGATGCATACGTTTTTGTAGTCATGGAAGCTTCAGTTTAATAATGGATGCAAAATTGATTATATTTTTAAGATTGGAATTGTTCCTAAAAGAAACAAATGTACATGCCCACAAAGACAGTTTGATTGGTGTACCAATATCAAATTAAATATGTCCATATTTGGGGCTATGAATTCTCTTTGCTTATCAAGATAGCTGGATTTATTCATAATTGTAGTAGAAAGTCCCCATTCAGTATAATCTTCAGGTAACTTGAAGACTCTGTTAGTCCAATAAACTACCCAAATTTTGTGTAGCAAAGATGAGAAGAAACCTTTCAGCTTTCACATGTAATACATATAAATATTATGCAATATAATTCTTCAGGTTCAAGGAAGACACATGGAACATTGTTCTGATTATACAAAGAAGACAGAAACATGGTCAGAATAAAATAAAAGAGTGTTCTGGATCCTTTATCCTTAGCACTTAAGCTTAATTTAACTTTCCTAATAAAAGAAATAAATCTCCTTACATTTGCATGGTTTTCTGATAAAACACTTGAAGTTTTCTCATTTAATTCTTACAGCACCATTCAGGTAGAAGCCTTATCATTATTGAACAGGTGAGGAAATGGATGATGAGAGAATTTATCTACATCACATAGATGGGATTTACAGCCAGATTTCCTTGTAACAATCCGGTTCTCCAAAAACATAGCAACGGTATACTATAAGATGTAAATTATATGTGTGTTGGGTCAAAACTTTTACTGATGTTGAGAGAAGGTAACATTAACAAGAGAAAATTATTTGTTTGCCATGTTTTGGATTATGTTCTCATCATAGATAAAAACTGTCGTGGTAAAAGAGATTCAGTGCACAGGGAAACTCCACCACAAAGTGTGGTACCATTTCTCAGAGGAGCTAAATGGACGAGAAGCCTACCACCAGGAAAGGTAAAGCCACCAGTTTTGTTTGCAGGCTATATTATGGAAGAATTGAAACGTATTTCTAGTGTTCTTTACATAATCCTGCTCTCCTCTCCTCCCTTTCCCATCATGCTGCCCCTTTGTAAAGATTCTCCCAGTACATCATAATCACATCCAGCCCCTGATTTTGTTACCGGTTGCTTTTTCCTTAGAGAGTGCCACAGTTATCTGTCAGAAATTAAGGCAAATGATTGATAAATCCTGGACTCTAGGAATGGAATACATTTTGAAAAAGTCATTTTAAGCAAACTTCCAACCTATATATGAATCCCTGCCAAAAAAAAAAAAAAAAAAGCCAAATGGTTGACTATTTCTCCGGAGCTTGGCAACCTCCAGTAATACGGAAATAATTATTTTACAGATAACCAATCCTATTCTTGAGCTTATTTGACCATCAAAGATTATTTTTTCCATTATATTTTTATCTGTTTCCTTATAGGTTCTCTCCTTGTTTCCCTTAATCCTTATTCTCCAAATATGCAGAAAAAATCTAATTATCATTCACATGGGAACCCTTTCAATATTGGTCCATTGTTTCACTTTGTGGGCCTTTTGTGTGTGTGTGTGTGTGTGTGTGTTGTCCTTGCAGTATGTTAAATACTCCTCTAGCACTACATCACCTACAAACTTAATAAAAATTGTTCTACATATTCATTTTTTAAAAAGTTGAATATATGTGAAGGCAGGCTCTAGTGACACACAGCAAAAATATTTCCAAATAGACAATTGAACATTACATAAGGAGTTAGTGGAAGTGCTAATTTAATTATTATTTTGCAGATATTTTAAAAAGAGTATCTTTAGATATGCAGTTAGCTTAATTCAAAGGCAGTTTTCTATGTATAAACTCTTAAGCTTTGTAACAAATGAGTGTACATGTCAGATGGAACCACTGACCTGCAGTCCAAAGACTTGACTTTTGTGACTGATTCTGTCACCATCTTCTCCATTCACTTTACTTTGAAGCATTGTGACATAAATACCTTACATATGTGTTATTTATCACCTGCTTCCCACACCTCTGAAAGAAGGCCATATTTACTTGATTTTAAGACCCATGTTCATTACCTTGAAGCCAACCAAAAATTTTGACAAAATTAAGTTGTGGTAATGGCTATTTTGGTGAAAAGACAGTGAGATTCCATGATATCAACCAAAGTTCTTTCAGAATTAGCTGTGGGAGAAACGGAAAGAAGGGGGTCTCAGTCCTGATGCTCATTGCATACTTCTGTATTGTTCTCTAGGTCCAGATTTCTGTTCATTACGCTATGGGCTGGCTCTCATCATGCACTTTTCAAACTTCACCATGATAACCCAGCGTGTGAGTCTGAGCATTGCAATCATTGCCATGGTGAACAGCACTCAGCAGCATGATCTATCTAATGCCTCCACCGAGGGACCTCTTGCAGACACCCTTAATAGTCCTAGCAGATCCATCAAGGAATTTAACACAAGGGTAAGTGCGATGGAGAACAAGCTTTTTTGTTGAGAGGGAAAAACTCAATTTAAAAGGAAGGCTTGGATCTCGATTCTGTGTAATATAGAAGTATGGTTTTTCAATGACAAACTAAAAATGACTGGAATTATTTTTCTATGAAAATCGCTCACCTCTATAATAAAAATAATATTTCATTCTGATTATTATGATTACAGTGTAGGGGAACTGTAGAGAAAAATAGAAAACTTTAAAAAACAGAACAGATTTGAAGTGTCTTCAATGAAAAACTAGGTACTACTTACTCTTATTCTTCTAGGTTACCTAATTATATTCAAGCCTCTGCACATTTTATTGTTTTTGAGCTATTTTACGATCCTGTAAAAAATGAATAAAAAAGCAAATTATTCTTGCCCATAGCCTTGCAACTAAATTCTGCCCAGTGGGAACTCAATTGAGTTTCTTCCCTACTACCAACCAGTTGAATAAGCCAGTTGTGCCATCTACTTAAAATCTATTTCAGCATTGCTTCATGCTTATGTGTGTGTGGTTCTTTGAACCAATTGTAACATCTGATTCCCTCATTAGTCAATGAGGTAAAGAAAATCTTTGTCACATGTTAATTTTATATTTGTATGAGAATCATAATTATACCCCATTCTAAAAATTATTCTTTAAACTATCTATCATTTTCTGTATGTTTCTGATGTCATCCCTATAATTCATAATTCATGAATTTATTCCATTGAAACCAGCCTATTTATAATGAATAAATATATTCATTACTTCAAATCTTTCTCCCATCATCCAGTCTACACACATTCACACTCCCATGTTCAGGAATCCAGGATACTTTCAAGCTGCCACACATGCTGTGCTCCTCCAGAGTCTAGTCCTACTTCTCAGCCCACTCATGTCTCATGTCTTTAGTCAGTGGCCTGGGGACAGTCTTTGCTCTGAGCAAGTCAGAGTCCCCATTAGTCTCTGGTCATTTGGAATCATTTCAAACGCTGCAAGTCCACTTTTGCTGTTTTCTCCAATGAGAATAAACTTTCCTTTTTCTCTTTGTACAAATCATAGTCACTATCTAAACAATTGTTCAAGTACTGCTTCCTTCCTGAGACCCTACTGAATTGTTCTTCTCTCTTTTCAAAGGCCCTTTTTTATTTATATTCGCCATCAAATCTTAATTCTGACATGAAACATATACCGCATTATTTGTAGCTATTTTAAGTAGATAAGATATTGCATTTTTAAATATTATTTGGCTCTCTTATTTATAGCACGAGTCCACAATCTAGGGGCATTATGCCATGATGCCTAAAAGCTATTTATTTTTAGGTCACTATTTAGGTAATATAACTTATATGATTGTTTAGGTAGTTATTTTTAATTAACTTAATTATTTGTTGAGTTATAGCTGAAGAAGAATGTGATCTTATTCATTTATAATATGTGTTTTAGAAAGTCAGCTCTACTGGGGGCAGACCATAATTCCCAAACTTGATTTTTCTTTCTTTCTTTCTTTCTTTTTTTTTTTGTTTTGAGTTGGGATCTCACTGTCTTGCTTAGGCTGGAGTGCAATGGTATGATCATGGCTCACCATAGCCTCAACCTCCTGGGCTCTGGTGATCCTCCTACCTCAGCCTCCTAAGTAGCTGGGACTACAGGCATGTGCCACCAAACCCAGCTAATTTTTGTTTTCTTTGTTTTTTTTTTTTTTTGTAGATATGATGTCTCACTATGTTGCCCAAGCTAGTCTAGAACTCCTGGGAGCCTCAGCCTCCCAAAGTGCTGGCATTGAAGACATAAGCCATCACTGTGCTCAGCCTTGATTTTTCTTTTTACTTAGGGACTGATTTTGGTAAGAGTTCCATAAAGTTGTGTTTTTCTTATACTTTGATATAAGAGTAAATATGTTACCCAACTTTTAATAGAAGTCAAATAGTTAAAAGAAATTCTTTCACAGATGAGATATCTCCTAATGGCTTCTTCCTAGTAGTCTCCTTTATTTCCTCTGTTTTTCTCTCTCTCTAAGAGAAGCAAATTAGGGGTAAAAGTGGTCGTTTGTTTAAAGAAAGTGGTAGGAAAAAAAATAGAGAAAAACCAAAATAGATATTTTATAGTAGGGTATCACTACTATTTTATAAGAAACTCTGACTGTAAAGTAGATTTCAATAAAAGGACTTCTTAGCAAAGGGTTTTCCTTTTTTCCCCCCAGGCCTCTGTGTATCAATGGAGCCCAGAGACTCAGGGTATTATCTTTAGCTCCATCAGCTATGGGATAATACTGACTCTGATCCCAAGTGGATATTTAGCAGGGATATTTGGAGCAAAACAGATGCTTGGTGCTGGCTTGTTGATCTCTTCACTTCTCACCCTCTTTACACCAATGGCTGCTGACTTCGGAGTGATTTTGGTCATTGTGATTCGGACAATCCAGGGCATGGCCCAGGTATCCAGATACTTTTTCATTCTGGGTGGGATCCAGATTCCTGAATTCTATAAAAGAGCAAAGATCTTCATGATCTTCATTTCAGGGAATGGCATGGACAGGTCAGTTTACAATTTGGGCAAAATGGGCTCCTCCACTTGAACGAAGCAAGCTCACCAGCATTGCAGGATCAGGTAAGGATGCATACATGAGTCACAGCTTGTAGTTTGTTTCATCCTATCGTGTGTTTCCTTCTATAAATCGGATGGCTTGGGAGAGAAGGAAAAAAATACTACTGAAAAATTCAACAATATAAGACAATTACATAACAAATAAGATATATTTGTGCTGTAAATACATTGAGGCTCCAAAAGAGAAACAACCATTGTGAGTTAGGGAAATCAGAAAAGCCTTATAGGAAAAAGTGTGCAGCTTTAAAAATCGCATAAATGAAAAACAGTTGAAGTAAGCTATAAAACACCATTTTAGCAAAGATGTTGAAGTGAAGATTAAGGATACCAGAACTCAAAATGGAAGGAAAGTAGAGTTTAAAGTGTCTGCATTATTCTGAGCTTTTTACTATTCTGAGTTAATTAATTCTTAAAACAACTGTCTCATGTAAGTACTATTTTGAACTCTCATTTTACAGAAATTAGAGTTAGTAATATAGAGATTAAATAAATTGCCTAAATACAAATAGCCATCATGTGGTAGAACCGAGATTTGAGCCCATGCTCAAAGGTGTTCGGCACATTCTCAATCACGATGCTAGACTGTCTCATTGTGGTTTGTAATCCTACTAAGGCCTCTTACAGTTTTATCATTGCTGTTTTACCTGGCCTGTAGTGGAAGGATACATACTTAAAGAACATAACTGAGATTCTGTCAAGCTTCTCACTCTCATGTCTAATACCTTGCTGCATTCTGTGGGCTTTTACTCACAACAACCCTCCTGTTTTTTTGCTTCTTTCCATCACACTCATCACCACTTCCATCATTTTCAAATACTCTTTGTGGTGTCTCTCTTATAGCTTGATTTCTTCCAACCTTTCCTTCCTATCAAGGCCAAGTTATCTTTCTAAAGTACAGATGGGCCATTTTTGTTCACCTTCTTGAGAATCTTCAATGTGTTCCTTTATGTTTACAGGGTTAAGACTGACCTTTTCATTGCATGGATATAAAGGTGTTCAGCCGTCCAGCCCCAACTGCTTTCCACTTGACTCTCCTCTGCAAGCAAGGCTCCAGTTGTACCAGATGTTTTCTGTTTCTCACATATATATGCACTTCACTTCCTTCTGACTCTGTTCCCACTGGCTCATAATCCTGAAAAGTTCTTTGCCCCTGCTCCTCTTGCCAATATTCCATCTATCCTACTGCTTAGCTCATGTAAACAATTCCTAGATTTTATAATTATTGTTAATTTATCTTCAAGTATACTTTCGTAGCACAATGTAATTTTATTATCATATTTATATTCTACATCATTTTTTTAATGTTGCAGATTGGGACCTATTAGTGGGTCATAAAGTCAACTTAGTAAATCAAAATTAGTGTTTAAAAAAGTAAAAATGAACAGGCTAAAACTGAAAATGTTAAAGTGCATCGATTGCATATGGTAAAGTTAAATATTGATTCATGAAACTTTTTTTTTTTGAGTTGACCTCTCACTCTGTTGCCCAGGCTGGAGTGAGTGGCACACTCACAGCTACCACAGCACTGACCTCCTGGGCTCAGATGTTCCTTCCACCTCAGTTTTTCAATTATAGGTGCCACCAAGCTGGTCTTGAACCCCGTGGGTTCAGGCAATCTTCTAGCCTCCACCTCCCAAAGTGCTGAGATTACAGGCATGAGCCGCCACAACCGAATGGTACATGAAACTTTTATTTGAGGCATGTGTGTGTGGTTGCATATACTACTGTTTGTGTATATTTATATGTATGTATTATATTACCATGTAAAATGTATTTCTTACTGTGAGTCTCTGAATTATGTTGTTTTATCAATGTAGACTCCAAGGTATACATGGTTTTTCACATGTGATAGTGAATTTTGTTGATTTTTTTTCTCCAATTAGATCAAAACCTCCTTGAGGGCAGGGATTATATCTTATTTTTGTAACTCTTTTTATTTCTGCTTCCAACCTCATGTTAGATAATGCAAGAATCTATTGTAATCATAGGGAAATACTGGTGAGCCATGATTACAGAGAATTTCTGTGACAAACTAAAGGATTTAGATTTAATCACATTGGTATTGAGGAACCATTAAAGGGTCAGGGGGCCTATTATTATTATTTGTTAATTTTAATTATATCACATGACTGTTGGGGAAAATTTGTGAGCAGAAATAAATATTCTCATCACCCAGTAATTCTAAGTCTGCCACCTCACTGTTGGGGCAACATTCAGAAAGGCCATGAAGTCTCAGTCTTTGTTGTTTTCGTAAGCATTTTTCTCCCTCTTCTCTTCAGGGGCAGCGTTTGGATCCTTCATCATCCTCTGTGTGGGAGGACTAATCTCACAGACATTGGGCTGGCCTTTTATTTTCTACATTTTTGGTGAGTAACTTTCTCTCTAATCCTAACACTTTTATATCTTAAGTATGCTTTTTGATGCCTACGTCACCCACATTCTTCCCATATGAGATAAAATATCTTTTGTTAAATGGAAGATGATGAAAAATGTTGAGGATTGATATCTTTCTTAACCTATTCATACAACTTGACTTAACACCTTCCTGATGGTTCTGGGAAACCACATGCACAGGGCAGAGGAGATGACTAGTCACATGGCTCTGACTTTTAAATCAGGAATGCGGCCTTGCCCTTCTGCCTCAAGCATTGTCTATAGATTCTCTACTACCACATCTGAAATGCCTGGCCTAGTCACTATATGCAGTTAGATGTCAGAGATAGTGAAATACATCTTCAATGTGTCTGTATAATATTTCTTTATAATTACTGCTGCCCAAGATGCCATTAACTTGTTTTCTACCAAGTGAATCTTGCAAAGTTTAATTCAGATGTCTCCTTTCCCAGGAGATCTTCTAGGACTTATTTTATCAGATTTAGCCATTCTCTCCCCTGTGATTCTTACTGATATTTCCTTTCTAGATTATATTGACATGTAATTGTTTATTTCCCCTTATCTGCCCACTAGACTATGAAATGCTTAAGGCAAGGAATTCATTCTATAATGTTTTTATCACCTTGGTGTTATCATAGTGTCTGACTTTTGACTTTAAAATAAAAGAATGAATGAATCTTATAATTAGAGGGAATTTAAAGAACATTAGTCTCCAGAATCTTTTAACATAGAATCTTCTTCAAATAACAAATCTCAGTAACAAGACACATTTATAAGAGTGCTCTGTTGTTATAGCCAAATAATGTCATTACATATGATTCTAGCTAGGGTGGCTTTTTCTTTAATGATGGTAATCCCAGATCATTTGGGTTTGTACATCTTAACCAGGTATTGTCAATAAGTATTTATTTTGGGAATCCATAATGGATATGTGGTTTGAATCACAAATAACACTATCTTTTGTAGATGTGTTGGAAATTTTTCTTGCCACACTAATTTCATGGCGCTTGTTCCATGCATGCATAACTATGCTTCTTCTTTAGTCTTGAATATTCAGATCTTCCAAAACAAGATAATAATGTGTATATTAAGTATTTGCTGCTAAAACCACATAGTACTATAACCATTGGGGCCTTTAGAGTAATAAATCAGCTATACAATGCCATGCTCAAGTTATCTCCAAAGGACTCTGACATTGATAAATGGTGATTTTGTATTTGCAAGGTAGTATTTTGAAGGCATTAATGGAAGAAGGAGGTTTGTAGAAGGATTGAAAGAAAGAAACGGAAAAATTTAGATTCTTATGGTAGATTAGCCATACGTGTGTGGTAGGGAGTCTCCCAAGGAAATTCCCTTCCCCTATACACAAACCTACCTGAAAACTAATTTTGTTTCTGATTCTCAGGTAGCACTGGCTGTGTCTGTTGTCTTCTATGGTTCACAGTTATTTATGATGACCCCATGCATCACCCATGCATAAGTGTCAGGGAAAAGGAACACATCTTGTCTTCACTGGCTCAACAGGTACAGTGCATCTCAAAAGTCTCCAGGTCAGGGTGTGAATCTCCTGGAAGAGGTGTTCTCTGGCCTGTTCTAATAATTGTGTTGATTAGATACTTTTTTTTCAGTCCAGTTCTTCTAGACGATCTGTCCCCATAAAGGCTATGATCAGATGCCTACCACTTTGGGCCATATTCATGGGTTTTTTCAGCCACTTCTGGTTGTGCACCATAATCATAACATACCTACCAACATACATCAGCACTGTGCTCCATGTTAACATCAGAGATGTGAGTATACTTTCTATACTTGTATGAAAATAATAATAATGGCAATAAGGAAAAATGATTCTCTGCTATATATTACATTCTGACTTTGCACATAACCATTCATTTAACCTGCACAATGACCTACTTTCTATACTTATATGGAAATAATAATAATGGCAATAAGGAAAAATGATTCTCTGCTATATATTACATTCTGACTTTGCACATAACCATTCATTTAACCTGCACAATGACCTTGAGAGAGGCACTGTAATTATACCCATTTCACATACACGGAAATGGGACATGTAGAGGTGAGATAACTTTCCCCAGGTTCACAATACTAGATGATAGAGGTGCTGCTGCATCTGTGGCCTTAACAATATGCTACACTGCTATGCCAGCTCATTCTAAACTTCATTTTAGAAATTAAGATTGCTTTTCTATGGAGTCCATTATGATGCAGCTGCTGGTCTTCTTATCTGAAACTGTGTAAAAGGATGCTAATTTCCCCCAAACAACTCAGAATGTTAGGAGATAGGCTAATGGTTGATCTGTGTAACTGATAAATTTTGGTGCTATATGCATCTCTATAACTACTCTGTATACAATTCCTTTCTTCAGAGTGGGGTTCTGTCCTCCTTACCTTTTATTGCTGCATCAAGCTGTACAATTCTAGGAGGTCAGTTGGCAGATTTCCTTTTGTCCAGGAATCTTCTCAGATTGGTTACTGTGAGAAAACTTTTTTCATCCCTAGGTAAGGATGGGCATGTGGGTTCAGTTAACCAATCTCTTTCCATACATAGTCTGAGAGTGTTTCTGACAGCATGTCCTCATTGACTAGGGCTCCTCCTTCCATCGCTATGTGCCGTGGCCCTGCCCTTTGTGGCTTCCAGTTACATGACCACCATTACTTTGCTGATACTTATTCCTGGGACCAGCAACCTGTGTGACTCAGGGTTTATCATCAACATCTTAGATGTTGCCCCTAGGTAAGAGTCTCACCTGTTTTTTTTTTTTTCCCTCCTTCGGACACCTACAGAGGCATTAGACCTTGGTTGTCACTATGCAACTCCTTCATGTTGTTGACATACCCTAACTGATGACAGAATGACAAGTAACTAGAAATGTCAATATGTAGCCATGACCTAATGTGGCATTTTTAGAACAAAAGGTCCCAATCTTGCCTGGTAATCATTTAGACAAAAAGTTTCCCAAGCTTCTCTACTAGTGATCCTGGGTATTCTGGGAATATCCAAGCTGTGTATGCTAGTAAATGGCCCACACACGTTTCAGAAAAGTTTCTAGAGTATTAATCATATGAGTTACCACATATATATGTACTCACCATAAGCCAACCCTATTCTAAAGACTTGTCATATATCAGCATATTTAATCCTGACAGTTACATTATGTAGGTCATATTGTTTTTTTGTTTGTTTGTTTTTAAGTTGGAGTCTCACTCTGTTGCCCAGACTGGAGTGCAATGGCTGCTCCTGGTCACCGCAGCCTCGATCTGCTGGGCTCCAGTGATCCTTCTGCCTCAGCCTTCCAAGTAGCTGGAACTACAGGCACACACTACCACGCCCAGCTAATTTTTGATTTATTGTAGAGATGAGGTCTCGCTAAGTTGCCCGGGCAGGTCTCGAACCCGCGGGCTCAGGCAATCCACTCACCTCAGCCTCCCAAAGCGCAGGATTACAGGCTGAGCCACTGAGCCCGGCGGTCATATTGTTATTCCTATTTTATTGATAAGTTTTAAGCACAAGAAGGATAAGTGTTGTGACTATGGTCATGTAAAGGCAAAGCTAGGATTTGGACCCAAGCAGTTTGGCTTTGAGGTCTTGTCTTGCCCATTGCACAAACTACCTCCCAATCTGAACAGCCAGGGTAGAGACTTAGCTCCCAGAGAGACTTCCTATAGTCTGTCTTTATTGACTTGAGGGACAAGTAAATTCAGCATTGGCAAACAATCATTGCCCTTTACATCTTTAGGTGAGGAAAAAATTACATTTAGGCAAAATGACTTAGATACTGGAGCTGAGCTGCACTAAAGTTGAGTTGCTGCAGAAGCTGTACAGGACTTTCTATATAAAACCATTTATAAAGTTGTCTTTCCACAGATATGCAAGCTTCCTCATGGGAATCTCAAGGGGATTTGGGCTTATCGCAGGAATCATCTCTTCCACTGCCACTGGATTCCTTATCAGTCAGGTTGGGCCAGTTTATTGAACATCTGGAAGTGGCAGGTATTGTTTCAGGTGTTGAAGATACCCACTGTGCTCTCAAGGTCTCATGGGGGAAGCAAGCATGGATGTCAACACTATTACTTTTTTCATGGGAAATCCAAACCAGATTTCTGACTGGTCAGGTTTCCCAGGGGAAGAAAATATAAGCTGAATTTCTCAAAATAAATAGATGTTAGATTGATTAAAATGAACTGTTTCAGTGCAGAAGACAGTATGTATGACTTCCTAGAGGTACACAGCATGAAACAGTTCTTAGTTATGATCAGAGTGAATGATACATGTCAAGGAATAGTGAGAAATGAAGACAGAGGGACAGAAGAGGAAGACCATGAAGAATCTATTTGGACTAATTCCAATTAAAAAATAAAACATGAAGTGCTCAAATGTCAGTTTAAAGAGAAGTTAAATGGCTAAAAGGAGAATGGCTATGTGGTAGTGCAGGGAGCATGGGTTGTGAGGCATATTTTGTGTGGGCTGAAGAGGAAGATGAAAAGGCAGAGCCAGACTGGGATGGAAGGACTGACAAGAGTCAATGTACAAAGAGAAGTTTTGTTTTGTTTTTAATATATCTCTATGTGATCTAGTTCCCGGGTTAACTTTTGACCAAATTGCTAGGAATCCACTGTGACTTTAATGCTGGAAGTGAACTATGACTTACTAAGGGCTTAGTGAGGAGGGTTACACAGGCAGACCAAACAGAACTCGTGTTGTATTGAGACGGTGTTGTTGTAATTGATGTCAATAGCCCAAAACAAATACAAAACAGAGAAAACACAAACATGAGATTTTAAAAAGGCCATTTTAGGAGTAATTTTAAGTAATACTATATTTTTCATGAATGTTGAAATCCAAATTTCCAGAAACATATTAGTGTAGTTTAATTTATTTTTGTTAAAAAAAAAATCTATCCCAATTCAGAACTCAGTGCATATTTTAGAGTCATTTTGCTTCCAACAGTTTCATAAACTGTCTTTGATGACTTAAGATGTTACATGGCTATTACACATTGTTCCCTATATTCTCTGTGATCAACATTGCAATTCACAACAGGGAGGACTTCTAGAACTGGTGTAGAAGAAACATGTGAGATTCATAATTATTCTGTATTTTTTGCATCCAGGATTATGAGTCTGGATGGAGAAATGTCTTTTTCCTGTCGGCTGCAGTCAACATGTTTGGCCTAATCTTTTACCTCATGTTTGGACAAGCAGAAATCCAGGACTGGGCCAAAGAGAGGACCCTCACCCGCCTCTGAGGACACAGAGTTGCAAACTTAAATGTAGTACTAAACTTTTCAACTTTTTTTTTTTTTTTTTTTTTACTTATCGCCATTCTTTCTTCAGATTCCTGACAACAGACTCAGCAGTTCTTAATTCTGACTGTGTGTTAGACTTCCCTGGTGAGCCTCTAAAACAGTTATTCTTGGGACCCACTCCAGGGATTCCGAATGAACTTGTCTGGGATGGGACCCAGATAACACTAATTTTTAGAGTTTTCTAATATGCAGCCAGGGTTGCCAACTGCTGAAAAAACTTGAAAAGTAAATTTTTGTTGCCTTTACATTTTCCTTATTGAGAAGAACTAGATAAATAAAAATGTATGTGAAATGATCATTGATAAATATCTTCATGGGGGTGGTTATTGGACACAGAGAAGATCTGCTGGGAACTATAACCATATGTTATAGAGCTCAGTACAGAAGAGAATTGTAAAGTTGTAATCCCAGAATTAATATTTTTATTGTTTTTATACATTGTAAAACATGGATGCTTATTTATGTGGTTAAATTTTATTAAAATTCACATAGTAAAATAAAATAGACCATTTTCAAATTATTTAATTTAAGATTTTTCCATCAGTTGAAACAGATATTTACTTATCCTAACTAAATTGCAGATTAATGACTGGAAAATGACAGGAAAAGATTAAATAAATAGTGTTAACTTGAAAACAGGAAAAGAGAAGATAGAATTGGAAAGCTTGTACTGTGAAAATGAATGTAAGGGGAGGCAATGGGAGCACTTTCAGGAGGAATAGTGACAAAGTTTAGATCATAATGTGAAAATTGGAGGGAGTTGATGGCACTTTCAAGTGAAATGACAATTTAAGTGGGAGAGGAAAACACTGAAGCATAACAAGATGAAACAAGGCATAGAAAGGTATTGCCTGTGAGAAAAATTCCTTTTGAGGGTAGAAGAAGATCATTTGATCTTCATATGTTCCTCATTTTCCCAATATACTCAGATAGGCTTCATTAATCCTAATCTTAATAAATTCTGGCTTCTAACGAAACAAATCCTCTAGGCTCTTTCCACACACAGAGCTGATTTTGGTTTTGCCACAACTTTTCTAGAGAATCTCCTACCATGTTTAAAATCCTAGCAGAACTACTAGTACAAAAACCTTCGGCTAATTTAGCAGGTGAAGAGTATCTCCTAATGCAAATCAACAGGTATTTTTGAGTAGGTGTTTTTAGAAAATATAGTGTCAGGCCTGAAAGTGATATTAAGATGAGAACAGTGGTTTTGTCTTTTGGGTGTTGACAATACAGGGAAGAAGGGGAATTCGTAGAACACTAAAGAAGAAAAAATAGAGATGCATAGTATAATGAATAGGAAAATTGTATACAGAAAAAGACCACCCCCCAAAAAAGGGACAGACAGACCATTAGAAAAATGGGCAAATGACTTGAACATAGACATTATAAAAGAAATATGTATGTATGTATGTATTATTTTTTCTTTATTTCATTGACTTTAGGGGGTGCAAATAGTTTTTGGTTACAGGGTTGCATTGCATAGTGGTGAAGAAGTCTAGGCTTTAAGTGTACCCAACACCCCACCTGTGCACATTATACCCAATAGATGATTTTTTGGTCACTCCTCACCTTCCTGCCCTCCCCTTACTGAGTCTCCAATGTCCATTATATCATTCTCTATGCCTTTGCATCTCTTTAGTTTAGTTCTCACTTATCAGTGAAAATACAGTGTTTGGTTTTCTGATGATGTTCAAAGTTTCCACAAAAGACATTATTTCATTTTTTTGATGCTGAATATTACTATATTATATATATATATATATATATATATAATATATGCCATATTTTCATTAACCAGCTGATGGGCATTTAGGTTGATTCCACATCTTTATGATTGTGAATTGTGCTGTGATGAACATGAGAGTGCAGGCGTGTGTGTTTTTCTTTTTTCTTTTTTTGTATAACGATCTCTGTTCTTTGGGTAGATACCCAGTAGTAAGATTACTAGATCAAATGATGGATCTACTTTTAGTTCTTGAGAAATCTTCATACCAATTTCCACAGAGGTTGTACTAATTTGTACTCCCACCAATAGTGTATAAGGGTTCCCTTTTCACTGCATTTGCACCAGCATCTATTGTTTTATGATTTTTTAAAAATTGTAGCCATTCTAATTAGTGTAAGGTAATATCTCACTGGGGTTTTAATTTGCATTTTTCTGATGATTAGTGCTTAGCATTTTGTCTTATGTTTGTTGGCCATTTGTATATTTTCTTTTTGAGAGATGTCTGTTCATATCATTTCCCCTCTTTTTTTTAAGATAACTTTTAAATTTTTTTTAATTTTTTAATTAATTTTTTTAATTTTAAAGATGTGGGGTATAATTCGGGGTTTGGTATACAAATGTTGTTTATGCAGGTTCCCTTGTTGATGAGATGTGCCCCTCTCTCCCCTAGCAGTTTCCCTCAACTGCCAATCCCATCTCCTCCCCCATTTGCCCACTTTTTAATGGGATCATTTGTTTTTTTTTATTATTTGATTGAGTTCTTTGTAGATTATGAATATTAGTCCTTTGTCAGATGTATTGCCTGCAAATATTTTCTCCCATTCTGTAGGCTGCCTATTTGCTGTGTTGATTGTTTCTTTTGCTGTGCAGAAGTTTTTTAGTTTAACTAAGTCCTATTTATTTTTATTTTTGTTGTATTTACTGTTGGGGTTTTAGTCATAAATTCTTTGTCTAGCCAATGGACAGATGAATTTTTCCCAAGTTTTCTTTGAAGATTTTTTTCAGGTCTGACAGGTCTTTAATACATCTTGAGGGTTTTTTTGTTGTTGTTGTTTGTTTGTTTGTTTGTTTGGGAGGTGGGGGGGATATGTTGAGAAATAGAGACCAAGTTTCATTTTTCTGCATGTAGCTATTCAATTTTTCCAGCATCATTTGTTGAATAGGGTGGTCTTTCCTTAGTGTATATTTTTGCATAATTTGTCAAAGATTAGTTAGTTGTAGGTATTTGGGTTTATTTCTGGATTCTCTATTCTGTTCTATTGGTCCATGTGTCAGCTTTTGTATCAGTACTATGCTGTTTTGTTTACTATAGCCTTGCAGTATACTTTAAAGTCAGGTAATGTGATGCCTCCAGTTTTGTTCTTTTTGCTTAGGATTACTTTGACATTCTGGCTCTTTTTTGGTTCCATGTTAATTTTAGCGTTGTTTTTTCTTTTTTCTTTTTTTTTTTTAAGGTTGATTATTGTGATTTTATTCAATTTACTCAAATAGCACATACCAACTTTGTACCCAGCACTGAATTAAAGGCAAAATCCACTGTGGTAAACTCAAAGTAAATAGCCTTTATAGAATTTAGAGTTAGTAGAGTCTGTATATCAATAGAAAACCTACATAAAGTGAAAAATTGATTTTCAATGCATTAAGAAGAAGCATAATGGGATTTATACCAGTTTATATAATCAAGGAAAACCTCTCTGAGTAGTCAAGTAGTTGCCATTTAAGCTAACAACCCCTAGAAGAAATTTTTTTTTAAGTAATGGAAAGAGTAGAATAGAATCTTTCAGGAAGAAGTCAAAACAAATACAAATGCCCAAGTTAGAATAAAGTTTGGTGTATTTTATTTCATTTTATTTTTTTTGAGTTGGAGTCTCACTCTGTCACCCAGACTGGAGTGCAGTGGCTGCTCCCGGTCACCGCAGCCTTGACCTGCTGGGCTCCGGCGCTCCTTCCGCCTCAGCCTTCCAAGTAGCTGGAACTACAGGTGCGCGCTACCACACCCGGCTAATTTTTGATTTATTGTAGAGATGAGGTCTCGCCAAGTTGCCCAGGCGGGTCTCAAACCCGCGGGCTCAGGCAATCCACTC
>CAUYQG010157240.1:0-27373 GCA_963574415.1 Tarsius wallacei | reverse complement strand
GTTGGCTGGGTGCAGTGATTCATACCTGTAATCCCAGCACTGTGGGAAGCTGAGGTGGGAAGATTGCTTGAGACCAGGAGACCTTGTCTCTACAAAAAAAAAAGAAAAAAAAAGAAAAAAAGCCAGGCGGGGTGATGTGCCTCTGGAGTCCCAGCTACTTGGGAGGTTGAGGCAGAAGGATCATCTGAGCCTAAGAGGTTGAGGCTGTCTGTGGTGAGCTGTGATCATGCCACTGCAATCCAGCCTGGGTGACAGAGTGAGACTCCAACTAAAAATAAACAAATAAATACAATAGAAAAAACCCCGAGAAGGCAGTTATATATACTATGCCTTCAACTTAACCTTTTATCTGCCTTGGCAATGATGGGTTTCAGCTCCAAAGAGGTATTTCTGACCAACATCTGTTGACAGAAGCCTAAGTTACTGCACTGGTTTCTGCTTCCTGACAGGAAGGCAGGTTTCCTTCCTCAAGTCTGTAGGGCCTGGAGTGAAGGTGGGGGGGACAGATGAGGTGGTAAGAACTTGTGATGCCCTGATGCACATCACTCAGTGGGTGCAAGCTCTCCAATTCTTGCCTCAGTGACTGCATCACCATCAGACAAAAGTTGACAGCTGTTGCTGATTAAAACATTTCCAACTGCGCAATCAGAATTGCACTATTGAGATGCTAAGTGTAGATAGACACAGCCTTTATGAATGGCTTAAACACAGTCCCTTAGAATGACCTGTAGCCTTATTACTATAGGTGGTTGGAAGTCACTTTGCCATCATGAAAGAATCACTCCACAGAACACCCCCTGGGTGAGAGACATCCTAAAGGATTTGTCTTTCTCAGACAAGGGAGTAGGAGGCTCAGGGTCATGTTTCTCTGCACTGAGGTTCTCTCACAAGAGTTGTATGGGTATCTAGCTTTCCATCCAGAGATGGATGGAAATATACATCAATTTTTCCAGGGGTTCTCCTTCCTGGCCAGTCCCTCTGCCACCCTTCTCTGACAGGGACTAGGGTCCCTCTCTATTTGCTTCCTCCTTATGACAGGTGGGTATGCCTGGTTAATTAGGGAACACTCTGTGGAAATGTTTACTGGCGGTGGTGGTGTTGCCAGACTTTTCTACATCTGTCTCTGAGACAGGTAGATCAGGGCCACGATTTTGTATCCATAGTCCTCAAATTTAAAAAAGCTTGAAAACACAGTGTTTTTTCATAATTCACCTGACAGCAGAACCTATCCTGAGTTGAACTCATTTCATGGCAAAACTTGACCTAAACTGACATAAGCTTATTTATAATCTTTATTTACGCCAATGAGAGAAATATGTCATACTTTTTGCTCTAGAAATATTGTATTTGATTGTGGGGTGCCGATTTAGACTTTACTGAAGGTGTTACATAAAATGTAGTATATTGGTGCTATTCCCTTTCTAACATATGACCCATTCTGAATTTTGAAATGTTGTCCAGGGGTTTTGGATAGGAGACTATCAATCTATAATGAAAAGTGGGGGTGAGGAAAGATGTAAAAAATAAAATGTCAATAGGGTGATGGGGCAAAGAGTTGCTTTCCTTTTCCTTTCAGGAAGAGAGACTCTTGAAGCACTCATCATTCACTTCCTTGTATTCCCTGCCATTCCCTGCCTCTGGAATCTCTGCCCCATATTGCTACTAGTAGTCTACACTTTAAGCCATAACAGCTCTGTCTTCCTTTCCAGTGGTAGGCTTTGGGATGGACCCTGACCTTCAGATGGATATTATCTCTGAGCTTGACCTTGTGAACACCACCGTTGGAGTCACTCAGGTGTCTGGAATGCACAATGCCAGCAAAGCATTTTTATTTCAAGGTAAAGGTACCTCCTTCTTTGATGGGGGCAGAGATTGGGTGGGGGGAGAAGAGTCAGTCTGGAGAGTGCTCATCTGGTATGTATTTGTCTGGGGATCACCTTTGCTATTTTTCTTGTGGTATTATCCTGAATGTTCAGATGTGCAGGGGGTATTCTGAAGGTAGGAGGAAGATATATTAAAGGGCATGATGGTGAACTGTTTGGTTTGGAAGTAAAATATTTCTTGATGATTTTGATGGGGATCTAAAGTAAAATGAATTTGTAAAACCTTAAAAGTTGCCGGCCATATTATTGTTACAGGATATTTCATTAGCTATTACCTATATTTTTACCTATACCTATACTTATATCTGTATCTGTATCTTTCATCTAATGGGTAGGCTGTGAGCACAGAGGATGTCTTATGGCTACATTCTCTTTGGGGTATAGCTTCTTGGTTCCGTTCATTATAAACTTGTCTACAATTCATTAAATTATTCAATAAGCCTTTATAGAGGCAGTGCAGTGTGGTTCTTAGAAGCATAGTATCTTAGTCCATCTATTGTTGCATATAACAGAATACTTGAAACTGAGTAATTTTTAAATAAAATAAATTTATTTCTTGTGGTTATAGAGGCTGATAAGTTCAAGGTTGAGGGCTTGCATCTGGTAAGGGTCATCTTGCTTGTGTGGAACCTATACAGAGTCTCAAGGCAGCTCAGGGCATTACATGGTGAGGAGGCTGAGTATATGAGTTCATCTCTCTTTTCCTATTCTTGGAAATCATGAGTCCCATTTCTTCATTATATTAATGATTATATATATGTGTGTGTATATATATATACACACAAATACATACATATATATTTATATATTAATTATATATCATACTAATGGAATAACTCATTAATCCATAAATGGACTAATTCACTTATAAGGACAGAGCTTGCATGACCCAATCACCTAGTAAAAGTTCCACCTTTCAATACTGCCACATTGGGGATTAAATTTCAAAATGAGTTTTAGAGGGAAAATATATTCAAACCATTGCATGTGTACTCTGGAGCCCTATTGCCTGGGTTCAAATTCCAGCCTTGCCACTTGTTGACTTTGAAACTTTGGGCAGCTACTTATCCTTACTGTGCCTCAGTGTCCTCATCTGAAATAATATTACATATCTCATGGGGTTGTTCCATGGATTAGAGGTGCTAATCTATTAAAGTGATTGAAACAGTGCCTGGTACACAGTAAATGCTTAATAAGTACCAGTTATTATTATGGAATTCTTACTGTATACCAGGCAAAATACTAATAATGGGGTTACCACTAAGAGTAAGTAAGATAGATCCAGCTCCCACTCTGGAATATAATGAGGGTAACAGTCATTACACAAGTATTTTTGAATTACAATTGCTATGGTTACAATGAAGGAATGTATAGCCTGACAAATTACAAGTACTACAAGGATTTCTGATTTAATTGGGGTGGGAGATGGTGGTAGTCAGGGAAAGGCTACCTTGAAATGGTGTGTCTTAGCCTGTTTGTGCTGTTATAAGAGAATATCACAAACTGGGTAATTTTTAAACCGCAAGAATTTGTTTCTCGAAATTCTGGAGACTGGGGAGTCCAAGAGAAAGGCATCTGCAGGTTTTGTTTCTGGTGAAAATTGGCTCTCTTTGCTTCCAGGATAACACCTTGTTACTAAGTCCTCTGGAAGAGACGGGTGCTGTGTCCTCATGTGGTGGGGGGGCAAAAACCAACCAACCAACCAACCAACCAACCAAACAGGTCTAGCTATTTCCCCCAAGCCCTTTATAAGGACACTAATTCCTTCACAAGGGCAGAACCCTTATCACTTACTGTTGCACTGGGGATTAAGTTTTAAGCTGAATTTTGAAGGGACACAGATATTCAAAACATAGCAAAGTGGTATGTCAGCAGAGACTTAAAAAAATGAATAGAAAGCCTGGTGTAAGTAGGGGTGGGGGCTCAGAGCATTCTGGGCAAAGGAAATAGTATATCTAAAGGTCTTAGGGCAAAAACCAACAAAAATACATCTAGCTTGGTTGAAGGGTAGCGAGTGACTGGAGAGGTAGACAAAGGCTGGGTTATGCTGGACCCTGTTGGCCAAACCGATGTTCTGCTGATACATGAGTGGTTTGGGTGTACAGATGATTTCTGGCCAGTGTCCATTCTGATAGGTGGGAGGCCATGTACTTGTTGTTAACTATTGTAAGTATTACTCTTGTCTGTAGGTCACATTAATGACCTTGTACTTTACTCTCAGAAGTGGGGCCTTTGTAGAGTATTAAGCAGGGGAGTGAATTGATCAGATACAGTAGTAAGACAGCCTGGATATTTCTCTATGAAAATGCCTGGCAGTATTCTTTTTAACTCAGCCTTTTATGAAGATGACAAGAGGATTATTTTAGGAGGACTGAACCAACATTATGGAATGAGATTCACATATTTACTATGTAGATACCTTAAGCCTTGTTAATGATATATAGCAGATCTACAGATATTATGTATTGATATATAACAAGACTATGGGTATATTAATTTCCACTTGCTTTTTACTAAGGAATTGGTGAAATATGTAAATTGGGTATGGTGAAAAGACTGGACTATTTTTCTTTTTGGATTGTGTGAGGTTTGCTTCATCACTGTTGGGAGTCCATGACATTCTTGATCTGAGCAAGGCTGCTGACACTTTGTCAACAGAGTTGCTGTGGAAACTTGGCTGGTCTGTAAGCTTCAGGAGTGCAAGAGTCTTGCCAATCTGACCTAGATACTTCTAGATCCTCAGGGCCCACTGTTATGCATGAAACATAGCAGGTGATTAATAAACATTTTCTTCTATCCAAGGACCCTATAAAATGCTTTCTACTTGCTTTACTTACTATTCATTTATTCATTCATTCATTCCACAAGTGTGCCTTCCCGGGCTGGAGCTCTACTCTCCTATGTATGTGTCCTCTGTGTCGGCAGCTCCCTCTGGGGTATCTGCCAGGCTGCAAAAACTGGGAGGGAGTTATAGCTTCTTTGGTAGGAAGAGTAACTCATAAGGCAACTTTGACTGAGGAGGCCTTTCCCTTATGTCCTTGTCCCTTGTGATTATACTAGGCTCACCTTGATAATCCAGGATAATTTCCACATCTCAAGATCTGCAACTTAATCACATCTGCAGAGTCCTTACTGCCATTAAAGATAAAATATTGTTTTTTTGGAGCCATTATTCTGCTTACCACAAAGTTTGCCTTCTGGCCCCCAAAGATTCATGTCTGTCCCACACACAAGATACATTCACCCCATCCCAATATCTTCAAAAGTCTTAGTCCATTATAGCAACAGCTCAAAGTTTAAAATCTTCTCTAATTATCTTCAAAAGTCTTAGTCCATTATAGCAACAGCTCAAAGTTTAAAATCTTCTCCAATCTGAGGTGAAAACTTCCAAATCTCATTATCTAAGTAATCTAAATCAGGGTATGTGTGAGACTTTGGGTATTATTTGTTTTGGGGAAAAAAATTCTCTCCATTATGGACCTGAAAAAGACCAAGTAATCTGCTTCCAAAATACAATGGTGGGACAAGTATAGGATACTGATTATAAACTTTCCTTTTCAAAAGGGAGGGAATTGAAAGAAGGAAGGGGTCACTGGTCCCTAAAAATTTGAAATCTAAGAATCCAACTCCATTGGGTTTCAAGTCTTGAAAACAATTCTCTGTGGTTCTGGCTTTGCCATCTGGATTTGTGATTCATTGCTCTGAGACATCTTCCTTTTTCATGACTGATAGCATGTGTTGCTGTCGAGTATGTTATTAGCCTGTTTCCTGCTTGCAGAATTTTGGTGGCTTGTCAGCACTCTTTGCTTTTGTCCTCTCTCAGTCTCCTTTAGTCCATGTTGGCAGTGTTTCTGTTGGTGAGATGGTCTCAAGAACCTTGAAGGTCTCCTGTCTATTAGACAAGAGGCTTATCCACTAATCTTTTCTAGATAATCTTGTCTTTTTTCCTGACTTCTACTGAGATGGCTGAAGGTGATCCGTGAATCACACTCCTGAACTCTACAAAGAGGCCTTTGGGTGGTTGATTCTGATCTTTTGATCCTTCCAGCACACTAGCAAAATGTTGTTTAGCCTTGACTCTAGGACAGGGTTTTCTGATAATTCTCCTTTTATTGTCTTTTGCAATCTAGATAGGCTGAGAATTCCCCGAGTCACCAAATTAGAATCCTTTTTTGCTTAACACCTCTTCTCTCAATCTCTGTCTTTTCTCTCGCTTTTTACTATTAGCAGCAAGAAGAAAATCAGGCTGTCCTTTCATCCCTTTGCTTGCAAATCTTCTCACCTAATCCAAGTTTATTTACGAGTTTTGTTTTCCACATAACCAGAGGACAAGAAGCAGCTAAACTTTCTACCACTATATAACAAGGCTCCTCTATCTTTGAATTTTCAATAATATGTCCTTCATTGCCTTTTAAGCTCTGACTGGGATGGGAGTATTTAAAAAAAATATTTTAGCTGTGTGCAGTGGCTTGCCTCTGTAATCCCAGCATTTTGGGAAGCTGAGGCGAGAGGATTACTTGAGCCCAGGAGTTCGCGACCAGCCTGGGCACAATATATTTGGTGCGTAGAGTCAAGCAATGAAAATAATTTAAAAAAAATTAGCCAGGCATGGTGGTGCACATGTCTGTAATTCCAGTACTTTGGGACACTGAGGCGAGAGGATTGCTTGAACCCGGGAGTTTGAGACCAGACTGGGCACAACATATTTTGTGTGATACCTTGACTCTACGAACAAACAAACAAAAAATTAGCCAGTGTGGTGATGTACACCTGTATTCCCAGCTATTGGGGAGACTGAGGTGGAAGGACCACCTGAGCCCGGGAGGTCGAGGCTACGTGAGCATGCCACTGCACTATAGCCTGGGTGACAGAATAAGACCTTGAATCAAAAAAAGTTATTTTACATTTAGGGATACATGTGCAGGGTGTATTGTGTCATGCTAGGATTTGGGCTGCTACTGAACCCATCACCCAAATAGTGAACATAGTACCCAGTAGTTAGTTTTTCAACCCTTTTCCTTGCCCCTGTCTCTCGCCTTTTGGAGTCCCCAGTGTTTATTGTTTCCATCTTTATGTCCTTGTGTACCCATTGTTTAGCTCCGACTTCTAAGTGAGAACATGTGGTATTTGTTTTCTGTTTTAATTTTAATTTTTTTAATTTAAAGATGTGGGATACGATTCAGGGTTAGGTATGCAAATGTTCATCATGCAGGTACTCTTGTGGATGAGGTATGCCCCCCTCCCCTGGCAGTTTCCCACTACTGCCAATCCCTTTCTTATAGTGTTATGATAATTGTTCAAGGTCTACTTATGAGTGAGAACATGTGGTACTCAGTTCTTTGTTTCTGTGAAAGATCACTCAGTATTATAGACTCTAAGTCCATCCAATTTGCTGCGAAGTTCAGAATTTTGTCCTTCTTTATGGCTGTGTAGTATTCCACAGTGTATATGTACCACATTTTTTTATCCAGTCCTTTTTCGAGGGGCGGCACGGTTGGTTCCATGTTTTTGCTATTGTGAATAATGTTGCAACAAAGATGCGTGCACAGGTATCTTTTTCATAGAGTGATTTGAGTTCCTCTGGGTATATTTCCAGAAGGGGGATTGTGGCATTGTCTGGAAGGTCGATTTTTAGATCTTTTAGGAGTTGCCAAACTGTTTTCCCACAGAGGTTGTACTAGTTTACACTCCCCCCAACAGTGTAGAAGTGCTCCCTTTTCGCCACATCCTTTCCAGCATCAATTGTTTTTTGAGTTACTGATGAAGGCATCCTGACTGGAGTTAGGGGGTATCTCAGTGTGGTTTTAATTTGCATT
The DNA here is from genome assembly GCA_963574415.1 of Tarsius wallacei. Taxonomy (NCBI): domain Eukaryota; kingdom Metazoa; phylum Chordata; class Mammalia; order Primates; family Tarsiidae; genus Tarsius; species Tarsius wallacei. The sequence continues at coordinate 19,674 of CAUYQG010157240.1, read as the reverse complement.
GTTTTGGTGACCAGTGAGACTGAGCATTTTTTAAAAATGTATCTGTTGGCTGCTCATATGTCTTCTTTTGAGAGATGTTGATTCATATCTTTTGACCACTTCATAAATGTGCTGTTTGTTTTTTTCTTTTCGGCATGTTTGTGTTCCTTGTAGATCTTAGATGTTATGTCTTGTCAGATATACAGTTGGCAAATATTTTTTCCTAGTTTGTGGTCTGTCTCTCCACTCCCTTCATGGTTTCTTTGGCTTTGCAGAAGCTTGTCAGTTTGATGAGGTCCCACTTGTCTATCTTATCTCTTATGGCATGGGCACTTGGGGTTTTAATCAGGAATTGGTTGACAGTTCCAATTTCCACAAGTGATCTCCTGCATTTTCTTTTTCTTTTTCTTTTTTTTTTTGAGTTGGAGTCTCACTCTGTCGCCCAGACTGGAGTGCAGTGGCCGCTCCCGGCCACTGCAGCCTCGACCTGCTGGGCTCCAGTGATCCTTCCGCCTCAGCCTTCCAAGTAGCTGGAACTACAGGCGCGCTCTACCACGCCCGGCTAATTTTTTGATTTATTGTAGAGATGAGGTCTCGTTTGCCCAGGCGGGTCTTGAACCCGCGGGCTCAGGCAATCCACTCACCTCAGCCTCCCAAAGCGCGGGGTTACAGGCTGAGCCACCGAGCCTGGCTTCACTGAACTTTTAAAATATTATTATTTTAAATGCTTTTCCTGTTCATGTTTTGGAAATTTCTTTTTCATTGAAATTTGTTGCTGGAGAATTATTGTGTTCCTTTGGAGGTGTCATATTTCCTTACTTTTTCGTGTTTCTTGTGTCCTTATGTTATCTGTACATCTGGTGTAACATTTGCTTCTTCTAATTTTTTGAATTGGCCTTCATAGGGGAAGACTTTTTCCCAAAGATGTATCTATGGTGTTGGTTGAGTAGGACATGTTAACTTTGATTCTGGGTGTATGTAGTAGTGTAGTCTCCATATGATTTCTTTAGCTATAAATAGCATCAGTGGTGTCTGTGATTTCTCAGTGGCTTAGAGTATGGTTATTAGTGGGGACTGTGGTGAGGTTTTTCTGGGGACAGAAATGCCAGTCCTTGGGCCCCAGTGGTGGCAGTGCTAGGCCAAGCATGCCTGTTCCTGGGTTCCTGAGCAGTATACACAGGTACTAGTGTTATCAGATATAAATGGACCAATTATTGGACCATCAGGCGGCTTGCTCAGGTGACAGCAGTGTATCCAGAAAGTGCATGGGTCCTTGGTCCCCTGAGCAGTGTGCATGGCATGGGCAATGGCAGTAGTAGTGACAGGATATCCTTGGGCTCCAAAGCAGCATGTGTTAGTATTAGCAGTGGTTGTGACAGGCTGAGTCCCCTGGGCCAGTCCCCTAGGCCCCATATGGTACAGTGGGCCATGGTGGTAGCAGCAGGCTGGGTGGGCCTATCATCAGGCCCCCCAGAGGAATGTACAGATGCCAATGTTGGTTGACAGACCCCTGAATGGTGTGCTTAGGTACTGGCTGTGATAGGCAGGTTGGGGTAATCCCCAGCTCCTCCCTGGCAAATACACATATGTTTTATTTACTCTTTCTGAAAGATAATATATCTAACAATTTAAGAATATTTTTACTGTACTCAGAATATCTCTCAAGCATGTGTGTGTAGAAAATTTATTAAATAGCCAAACAGGTGGACCCCTATTCTTGGAAAGGTTGGGTGCCATTGATACAGATGTTATGCTGTGCTGAACATTCGTGGTTCACAGAAGTGGAAGGTCTGTGAGGGTGTTTGTTCAAAACCTTCAAGCCATAGCTGGCAACTTCTCCTCTCTCACAACAGGTCCAGTCCGTAAATGTTCCTTCCACCATTCCTTTCTGCTCTCCCTAGTGCCCACATTCCAATTAGGTAGGCACTGCCTTGGGCCTGCATCTTGTCACCTCTTCTATCTGGTCTCAGTAGTTTTTGTGATCTGTCTTGACTGTGCTTGCTACCAAATTTAAATTAATAGTAGAGCTGTCATTACCAAATGTTCCTCCATCACAGTTTCTGATCCAATGAGTCACTTCTAGAGAGTCTCACTATTGGTTGGGTAAAGTCCAGATCCGCTTTAGCCCATTGCTCACCGTCCCAGTCAAAGTCACCTCCTTTGACTCCCTCCTTGTACCCTATGTCTAAGGCAACTGGACTTTGCACCCATCCCCCTTCTGTGCCACATCTTCCAGCCTCTGTGACTTTGCTCTTTTATCTCAACATCCAAAGCAGCCCACGTTTCAAGGCCTATCTCCCATGCTCTCTTCATGAAGCTGCCCTTGCCTGGCTCTGCTCTGTTCCTCTTATGTCCCAGTTCTTTTCTCCCCTGGCTTGTGACTAGTCAGCAGTGTTGTGTAACAGGTGGTCTTGACTCCTACCTTTCCAATGCTCCATGTTGTTTCCTTGTCAGAACCCCTTCCAGGAATGCCCATGATCTTGACAACATCCAACAGGGATGAAGCATGTCAGACCCCTCCAGTGCTGTCTCAAGTCATTCCCACGTGTGAACCTTCTGCTCCAGCCAAAGGCTGCTCTCCTTGTGACTTGAACACCTGTGGGCCCGCCACCATGCCTGTAGTCCATTCTCCCTCTGCCTCCTCGATAGTCCTCCTTTCCTGGCTTGTGGAGACTCAGCTTGTCCATTCACACTGAGTTTAGATGGCATCTCTTCTCCACGAAGTGCTTCCTCTTTATCCTGGTTCAACTTTTCATTTTCTACCACTGAAGTTCTGTGACATTTAGTTCCTATTGGCATTCATCACATATTTTTTTACATTATCATTATTTTTGTGTTTTGCTTACCTAGTTAATTAGTCATCAGTTCCAGGGGCTGTGTGCTATTTCTTAGACTTCTGGTTTTGGTATCTCCCATTCTGAGTGCTGTTACCTCAGTGCCGTAGGTTGATGAAGATGAAGATGTTGATTGAATTCAATTCTGAATAATCACAGGACTCCAGCTGTCCATTTACCTTCTTTCATAGCTTTCCTTACTTGCAAAATTATGATAATTCTATAAAAGAATGTGTTGAGGCTAAATTGGACAGATACTCTATACTTTTCAATGATGCATATTTTTATTGTTGCTTAAAATCAATCAGCTTCCTAGCTCAGATGTGACAGAGGAAGCCAGCTTCTCTGGGGCATGGCTGCATTCCCCAGTTGACTTGTGGTGAAAACTGATAGGGGTTGGATTCTACTAGATGGCTTGGGGAAAAATAAAGCAACCTGCACACAACTTCAGTAAGTTTTACTTAGTAAAAGCCCTCGGAGCAGAGGCCTAAAACAATCTTTGTACACTCCAGGGGAAACAGCTGAGGCTTTTCCTTGAGAAGTTGAAAGAAGTTGAAACTGCCTGGGCACGGTGGCTCATGCCTATAATCCCAGCACTTTGGGAGGCCCAGGTGACAGGATTGCTTGAGTCCATGGGTTCAAGACCTGGCAACTTGTGAGACCTCATCTCTACAATAAAAAAATAAAATAAATAAATAAAAATTCGTCGGGTGTGGTGGTGAAGGCTGAGGTGGAAGGATCACGTAAGCCCAGCAGGTTGAGGTTGCAGTGGCCATGAGTGTGCCACTGCACTCTAGCCTGGGTGACAGAGTGAGACTCCAACTCAAAAAAAAAAAAAAAGAAGTTGAAGTTGAGACACAGTGGTCTGACCATGGCTCACTATAGCCTCGACCTTCTGAGCTGAAGGGATCCTTCCACCTCAGCCTCTGGGATAGCCTGCCCGGCTAATTTTTTAATTTTTTTGTAGTTTCAAGGTCTTGCTATGCTTCCTAAGCAGATATCAAATTCCTGGGCTCCTCCTGCCTCGGCCTCTTAAAGTGCTGGGATTTTATAGGCATGAGCCACCTTGCCTGGCCCCTAGCACCTTGAACTCTTGACAGTTAAGACAGACTCTTTATTTTCCCTCCTAAACTGTTTACCTGGGTTGGTGGCACTACCTTCTGGCAGTTCCCCAGGGCCATGAGAGCCAGGGAAGCGCTCCTGTCCTCCTGTACCCCTCCCATTCCCCATTCTGACCTTCCCTCTGAAAAACCACCATTGTCAGCCATTATAGCCTCCTCATGCTGTGGGTTTCCATGGTGCAGCATCAGTGACTTTTCTAGACTGAATCTAAATATGCACATGAGCATCTTTTGCCTCTGTTGAAAGCCTTTTTCTGATCTTGCTGAGTGCAGTGCCCCTCCCTTCCTGTTTGCCTGCAGGCTGATGTATCCTTTAACCCTGCACAGGAGTCTTTTCTTCTAGCCATTGAATTCTCCCCATGACACCACCTCTCTCTCCCCTCTCCCTCTAGTTGCTGGCCACCCGGAAGGTCTGGGCCAGCTACAGTTTCCTGTCACATCTGCTCTAGCTAAAGCTTTCCAGACTGCTTCTGAACTGGGTGGCAAGTGTCAGGAGAATGGTGCTGGCAGGCTGGTGTTTGCTTAGCAGAGGCTCAGTTAGGATCTGTTGACACGAATGTACAAATAAACCATCGCGTGCTGGTGGTCCTGTTGGATACGCTGTGTCTCTACAGTAGGCATCTCAGGGCCCCTAGAGCTTCATGCTGAATATCCCTAAACCAAAAATCCAAAGTCATCAAAATGTGTCAAAATTTGAAACTTTCTGAGCACCAACATGATTCTCAAAGGAAATGCTCATTGGGGCATTTCAGATTGAGGATTTTTGGATTAGAGAGGCTCAACCCGTAAGGATAATGCACATATTCCAAAATCAGAGGAAATCTGGGACACTTCTGTCCCAAGCGTTTAGGGTAGGGATCCTCAGCCTACAGTGATCCCTGCGTGCCTTTGCCCTGCCCTGTCCCTGTGTGCATTTGACAGGACCATCTTCTCCCTCTCGTGCACCTTCCATGTCCCATCAGCCACTCCTCCACATCAGGAAGTGTATGTCTCCCACCCTCTGCATGGTGTCGTGACAGGGTCATTGAATTTGAAGTAGACCTAGGAACTTAGCCTGGCTCTGTCAGCTACTAGCCCTGTGACCTTGGACAAGTCATGTATTTTCTCTCAGTCTCAGGTTCTCCATGTGGATGGGGTGGGGGTGTTGTTAGACTAAAATTAGTGGTTTTAGATGCGCCCTGAGGTCGGGGGCAGCAGGTAGGATTGGGGCTGGACACCGCCTTCCGCCACTGCAGCTCCATCTCAGTGTGTGTGTCTGTATACATGTCTTGGTAATATTTAGTTTGAACAAAGCTTTCCTCCATCAAAACCTGTTTGAAAATTCTTGGCTTAGATGAGTTATAAAACCCTTTATCTCAGGAACCACAGCTCCCCATTTGTAAGAAAAAGACTTTGCTGGTCTTCTAGAAAGGATTATTATCTGCTGGGAACATCTCTCTTGCCTTAGTTTTCTTAAAACCAAAATCTAATCATTAGGTCCAGCTGGTTCTCCGAACTGACATGCTGTGCATAGTCCTGGCTTGTTTATGCTTTTATTGTCTTTCCAACCTTTGCTCTCAGTTCATGCTGAGATTTGCTAGCTGATCATAAAACATAGCCCTGCGGGACATCATCTTGGAGATTAACAGCTGCTCTCTCTAAGTGGTTGGAGGCAGGCCTGGGCTTACCTTTTAGTGAGTTGAGTGGGAAGAGAAGTGCTGGGCACTGGCAGGTTGCATTTAAATATTCACCATTTAAAAAGCATTTGTGGACCATTTGTAGTTTCAGCTAGTTGGGAGGCTGAGGTGGGAGGATCGGTGGATCCCACGAGGTCAGAACTGCAGTGAGCCCTGATCATGCCACTGCACTCCAGCCTGGGCAACAGAATGAGACCTTTACTTAAAAAAAAAAAAAAAAAAAAGTAAATAAAAGTAAAAAGCATTTATTTAAAAAACTAGAATGCAAACTATAATAAAATTCAGTGATTTTGAGCATAAGAGAGAAGAAAGCATTTATTGGGTACCTACCACATGTAATGTGCTTTCTTTTGGAAATGCAAAGAGAACACGTGAGCCATTTTGGCCTTGTTGATACAACCTTCAGAGATGAACTTAATCCAGACTTGTTCTTTGTGACCTAAGCCTGGATTAGAATTATACCAATTCTGTAATAATGGGTATTGGTGGCTGATTTGCTGTTTGTTTTATTTTGTAAAATGGAGCAAACTCGCCAAAGCAAGGACTCTCACCGCCATGCTTTCGCAAATGCTGCTTCCTCAATTTGGAACATTCTTCTTCCTGTGCTCTCATCTCCTTCCTGTGGTTAATTGATTATTAAAGTCCCTGTCTGGGGCATGAGTTCTGTGGGAAGCCTGCCCAGGTCTGAGTTATGCACCTCTTGTATTCTCCTAAAATGTCTTGTACTTACCCTTGTGCACAGGGCTTACTGAGTATGAGCCACAGACACACCTTACATGTGTGGATTTACTTAATCTTCTTCTCATTATATGGTAGGCACTGTTATCATCACTATCATACAGAGGGGCCACTAAGGCACACAGAAGTCCAGTGGCTTGCCTAGGATCCCACAGCTAGCCAGTGGCAGTGCTGGGTTTCTGATGCAGGTAGTCAGCCTAGCTCCAGGCTGTGTGCTCAAGTATTCCTGTTCTCTTATATATCCTTGTATTCCAGTACTGACAGTGTATCCCCGGCCTGAAAATGTGCTTGGACTTAGAAGGCATTAATACATGCTTGTTGGAAGAGTGGAAGAAGCATGGCCCTCACCTGCAGGAACTTTCTGTGTGGTGCCCTGGTCACAGAGAGCTATGACACGAGGTCAGAGGCAGAGAATGCAGGAGAGGCGCAGACCCAGGGCTGAGGACCTGGGAGGAGGAGAAACTTGTGCAGCTTAGGAGCTGTGGGCAGACCGTGGTGGGCTCAACTCCCCCCCACGATGAGCTGGTATCTCAGCCAGACTGTGACTACCGTGTTTGGCGGTGTCAGGACAACCTAGAATGTCTTTTTCTGAATCTTGAACTGGTCACCCAGATGACCTCAGTTTTAAGATTAACATTATGTGTCTGACTTGTGGAATAATCTCATTAAAAACAAAAGCAAAATATTTATCTCAATGCCAAAGAGTGAAGAAATCGAACTCACCGTGCCATGCAAACAGTGGAATTTCCAAAGCACAAAGAAAGAGCAACATCTTTTTAAAAGGATTTCACATCTGAAGAGCTTGTGTATGACTAAGACCATGGAGTGAGTAAAAACAAGAAACAAACAATCAATGAAGAGCTTGTGTAGAGAAACCACCCAGCCTGCAATGTCCCAGGCACAGGAAGGGACAGAATCCCAGCAGAGGTTGTCTGAGGAGGACCATGGGGGAGCCGCTACCTGCCCTGAGATGTCACAGCCTGCGTGCTGTGACACTTATGTATGAGAGGCATTCATGAGAGCTGCTAAAACTCACAGGTGTCTTCAGGAGCAGTCATACCTGCTCAATAGGCTTCAATGTACAGATTAGAGTCGTTACAGCAGGGATGTCAGGAGAGCTCGCCTTACACAGTCTGTGCTTGGTCCTGCCCTGTTTCCTGAACATGCCAGTCTCCCTCTCTGCACACGGGCTCCTTGACTCTTCCTCTGGGACCCCAAATCCTTCTCCCTCCTGCACTGAGTCTTCCCAAGGAACTCTACAGCTCAATAACCTAGTTTTTGGAGATGCTACAACGTTTATGATTTGTGCTAAAATGTAAAGGCAGTATTTTATGACACCCCTTGATGTCAGGTTGTGGGGTTTAAGACCTGCTCCTGCCAGCGTCCTGGGCATGCCACAGAACTGCTCTGAGCCATCAGTTTCCTGTCCATAAAGGGGACACGAAGAACAGCTCCTATGGTGGAGGGTGATTTAAGGATTTAATGAAGAAATGCATGTGGAGAGGTTGGCACAGCCAGGCATGCATCAAGCCCTGTGGACCAGTCCTGCAGACCAGGATCACAGCACCCTTGGCTCCGGGTCCTGGTGTGTCCCAGCAGCGGCTTTGGAGTTGGAGGTGGCCTCGTCACGCCCCCCAGACAGCAGACACAAACACAGCGACATTGGACAGAAGCTGACGTAACTAATCTGGTGTCTATGTCCCTTGCTAATGGGGAGAATCTCTTCTGGGCTACAGAAAGGAATGTGCTGGAGTAGCTTGATCACTGGCTTATTTATTAACCAAGTCAGGAAGAGTTCGGCTAGGGACTCTTACTTATATTCGGGGCATTAGTCTTTATTTGCCTGATTGCCTGTTTCATCTTAATCCTTTAGGGTTTTTGTTTGTTTGTTTTAATGCAAGAAGCGGAGCCAACCCAAATAGAACAGAAAGGTTTACCGGCCCCTAGCTGGCAGAGGGGCCCAGGGACCCACCTCCTGTGCCAGTGCCACCTGTTATCGTGTGTCCTGAAGTGCTCCCAGCTTTCTGGTACTTACTCCTCCCCAGAGCAAGCCGCAGGGAGTTTTCATGAGATTAAAAAGTAACTATTCTGAAGTGCTCACTATGAGTAAGCAAAAATTCACTGAGGCAGAGGTATCACAAGCTTAGAGGGAGTGCCAAATTCTGGCTCCCTATCTCTAAGCTTGTGCTTTTAGGGAGAGAGAAACAGCAGATCTGAGCCGTGGGGCTCTTGGGCTTTGTATCTGCCACTGTGGTCAGGGTTAGGCTGGTCTTTGCGTGGGGATTTTTATTTTCCAGATTTGAGTTCTCAGTAGTTTAATCAGAAGTAGCTGGAACTATGGAGCCATGGGTGAGGAGATATGAGAAGACAGGAATTACAGGCCGTGGGATCAGGATTTGGTCTGGATGTGATGTAAACACTGGCTTGGAAATTCTTTTAAAAACATAAGCCCCATTGTTCTGGGCCAGACATTTCCAGGCTGTTAACGATTGCTAGCACTTGCTAAGCACTTACCGGGTGCTGGGCAGGCCCAGGGTTGCCAGTCTGACAATCACTGTTTTATTTAGTCCTCAGCAACCCTGCAAGGTGAGATTATAGCCCCACTCTGCAGATTCAAAAACTGAGATCCAGAGAGGTTGGTGACTGGTCAAATAGTTAGAAAGTGGCAGAGTTGGGATTGACCACGTCTGACTGGTGCCAACGCCTATGTATTTAATAGAACAGAGAAGCATCAGCAAAGTCTCTCCTGTGCCCAGCTAGTAAGCTCAGTGGGAACAGACGTGCTGTTTCCTCCCTTACAGCATAGTTGCAGCCTCTCCAGCAACTTAGAAGAGGTACATGGGTTTATTTCAGAGTAGTAGTTCCAGGGAGGGAGGCTGAGGCTGGTGGCACAGCCCCATACCACAAGGCTGGTTATTGCCTGGTCTTGACTGAAGTAAGGTCCAAGGCTGTGCTGTGGAAGCAAGGTGTAGGGGGGCACTTCCTTCCTGTCAGAGGAAAGGCTCTGCTCCTATAAATTCGCTTGTTTGTTAAAAGCTCTAACCACATGGGCTTCGTGAGACTTTTGCCCTGTGACCCAGAATGTGAATGTGATGCAAGGAGTTTGCTTTAGGAGGTGGGCTGGGCTGTCTCCAGGGTGAGGTCAAGGTCGGTGCAGCCTAGCCCTGTGTGCTTTTCAGACTGACCAGTTTCTCTCTGACCTCTCCTCCTAGGATTTTAGTCAGCAGCCAACCCAACCTCACTTTGTTGACATTTAATTCCCTTTTTGTGTTGAAGTTTTTCTTCCAGGAAAAGACTTGTTAGTACGTGCAGCTATTTGTTGGGGTTTTGCCACCATCTTTCCCCTGGAACTGCATGGAGCTCACAGGTGAGCAAGTGACAGCCCAGCCCATGTGCTTTGCAACTGAATTGGTGCCTGAAGGATTAGGCCAGGCCTGCCGGGTGACTCATTCAGTAAATGTTTATTGAGCCCTTTGTTCAGAAGCAGAGGCCGCTGTGGTTCACCTTTGCCAGCAGAAATGCTTACAGTCTGGTGGGGGCTAAAACATCTAATGTGGCAACTGGTCTACACAGTGGTGCTGTTCTGCGGATGACTCCAGGGTATCCTGGGAGCAGAGCTGAAGGCATTTAACCCAGGGAGGACTCTCTACAGGGGTAATAATGCAACCCGGAACAGAAGAAGAAGCCAAAGGGCCAGTGTGGGGTAAAGGGTTCCAGACTGGAGAGCTGACAACTGGGGGACCATACCTCGTGTAGTGCCTGGTGCCAGAGCCGGGAGAGGGACCACAGGAGGCTGGAGAGGAAGCAGGGCCAGGCCACACAGGTCTCAGTGGAGGCTTTGGGGGACGTTTTTGGGGAGCAGCAGAGGTGAGAGCTCAGTTCCATCTTTCACCTGCACCTAAACATTTGGGAGAGAAACTCTTTTCATCCCATGGTGATGGACTACAAAAGTAGGCACTTTTCTAAAGGCTCTGGAGGCAGAACATGTTCAGGGCCTCCATACCGGAGATAATAGGTAACCCTGACCTGCATGCTGGCTGTCACATGATTTGGTTTCAGAAACTTGGAGCCAGGGAAGCTCTCGTGCCTCCTTATGCTGTTCTCTGCTTATTCCCTGTCATAGATCTTAACATGCACGAAATGACGTCATTGTGGACACATTGTCATCAGCCACGCTGTGGAGAAAGATTCAGCCCTATAAAGCCAATGACATATCTGTGTATTTTTTTCTAAACGGAACTATCATCTTATAAATTATGATTATGAAAATAGTAAGAAATGGAAACTCTTATAAAAAATGAAAACATTCTAGAATTGTATACAAAAGAGAATGGACTTTGCTGCCTCTCCTTATAATCCTACGTCCCCTCTCAAAAAAAATATTATCCATCCAGACTTTAAAATAAATGCATAGAGTGGACGCAGTGGCTCATACCTGTAATCCCAGCACTTTGGGAGGCTGAGTGGGAGGATCACTTGAGCCCAGAAATTTATTTATTTATTTATTTATTTTTTTAGTTGGAGTCTCACTCTGTCGCCCAGACTGGAGTTCAGTGGCCGCTCCCAGCCACCGCAGCCTCGGCCTGCTGGATTCCGGCGATCCTTCTGCCTCAGCCTTCCGAGTAGCCGGAATTACAGGCATGCGCTACCATACCTGGCTGATTTTTTTGATTTATTGTAGAGATGAGGTCTCACCAAGTTGCCCAGGCGGGTCTCGAACTTGCAGGCTCAGGCAATCCACTCACCTCAGCCTCCCAAGGCGTGGGATTGCAGGCTGAGCCACCGAGCCCGGCTGAGCCCAGGAATTTTTTTTAAAATGCATATATATATATGACATTTCCTGTTGCAATATCCTTCACCCTCAGGACCCTACAATGTCCCTTAGTTCTTTCTGGAAGTCCCCAGAAGGCACCTTTCATGCATCCATAAGCCTGTCTGTGGGTTGTGGCTCCATATGGCAACACCTCTGTTTCCCTTCTCCCATGTTTGCTCCCACTCTTGCATGTCTGTTGCTTATGGAAGCTTGGAGAGTTCATGGGAGCCAAACACTGAAGTCCATGTCACAGGTGCTATCTCCAGGGGTCTCCCAATCTCTTGGTTGGCAGAGTTGGGATGCTGGGGCTCATGGCATGCCAGTGCTCTGCCCTCTGCATCCCAGCCTGCTCTCCTCTGATGCTGCGTCTCGAGAGTTCCTTGCCGAGTAGTCCCCCTCAGCTTCTGCTGCTGATGCCTCCAGAAGGTGGCCTCAAGGCCATCTGGGGATCGAGTGAAAGGAGGATGCTCTCCTCTCTCTCTTCCTTTTCCCCTTTCTTTGCCTCTGCCCATCCTCACACATGAAAGTCTCTTCTCTCCTGTTCTCTGTCTTCAAAGAGTATAATTTGTAGAAGCCTTTTATGTATTATGACTATCAACCTTTTATTCATTTATATTGACGCTATTTGTATCAGTTTATCTTTGACATTGTTAGTGGTATTTTTTATTTTTAAGAACTTTTCAAAATTTTATTCAATCACATCCACCTAATTATTTTTTATGACCTCTGTGTTTTGCATTCTGCTTAGAAAGACCTCTTCTGCCCCAAGATAATATTCTCTTCTAGTAATCACAGGAGTTTTGTTTTGTTTTGGTTTGGTTTTTTGAGTTGAAGTCTCACTCTGTCGCCCAGGTTGGAGTGCAGTGGTACGCTCACGGCCACCCCAGAGTTGACCTACTGGGCTCAGGCTATTCCACCTCAGCCTTCCAAGTAGCTGAAACTACAGGCGTGCTACCATACCTGGCTAATTTTTTGATTTATTGTAGAAATGAGGTCTCACCAAGTTGCCCAGGCTGTCCTCGAACCCATGGGCTTTCCAAAGTGCTAGGATTACAGGCTTGAGCCACTATGCCCAGCCAAGAGTTTTATATATAAGTTAAACTCTTGTACCCCTCTGCAATTTATTCTTGTGAATGGCATGTGGAAAGTGAAATTTCTTTAAAATTCCCTATAGAGTTAGGTGTAGAGGCTCAAAGCCAGAGATGGACTTAACTGGCTTGTGAGAAGAGGGGACGGAGGAGCTCATTTGCTGAAAACACAGATGACTGTGTTCCTGGCCAACTCGGAGGCCCATCTGCTTCCTGCTGAGAATGACTCCTCAACAGTGTTTCCAGGGCTAGTCTTTTCCTTGAGATTTAGTTCTGGCTTTGGAGATTTGGTGGGTCACGTTTAGGGCTACATATTGCTATGTGGAAAAGAGGCTGAAGAATGATTGTGGACCATGAGGACTGAGTTTCAGAGAGGCCCAGGGCTCTTCTGTCCACAAGACCACAACCCCACACTGGAGGGGAGGCAAGGAACCATGGAGTTCTGAGCTGCAAGTGCCTCTATGCCTCCATGCCTCCTGGCTGCCTTCATCAGTGATGATACCTCAGAGCTGGCACCTGTTGGGTCATCAAAAACACTTATTTGTTGAGATGTTAGCAAGTCATTAGGAAGGAAGTGGGTGTGTCCAGGAAGAAAATGACCAGAACGTGATAACTTTAATGGTAGTCTGTGTAAGGGAGGTGGCATTCATTCATTCAACCAGCAAGTATTAGTTGAGTGCCTACTATGTGCTAGGTACTTTCTAGGAGGATAAGTGTGTGCTTTTTTTCCAACGACAACTAATTTGATTCTCAGAATGCCAACTGGGTGTCCTGCAATTCTGTTGAATTCTGATACTGAATACCTGGAGTTAGTGCAGACCACACAGGTTAAAGACTCAGTCCCACAAGAATACTCCCCCAACTTCAGATGTCAGCTGCAAATGGGGTCTCTAGGCTACCCACACTCTTTCCTGACTGACTACAAATCTAAGCTTCTCACAACCTCCCCTATCCCAGGTTCAATAATTGGCTAGAACTGATGCTGGGTGGGGTGCAGTGTGTTGCTCCATGGGTTCTTTGGCTCTGCCACAGAAAGGAATTTCAGAGTGAGTCCAAAGTATAGTTTAAGAAAGAATTTAATAGAAAGAAAAAGACATGCTCAAAGAGCATGGGTGCCTTAAGAGAAAGGACATGTACTTGCCAGAAAACTTTACATACTTTACAGCAATGATCAAGCAAACCATGAATTAAGAGCAGAGGTTGCAGGTGTCTGGTCATGAATTTTGATTGCCATCTCTCAATCTTTAAGGTCACAAGGACTTTCTAAATAAAGTTATTGCTTAACTAGATGTGGGCTTTTCTTAGAACATCATGTCTGTGTTTTGGGTAATTCCCTTTTGTTTCTGTTATTTACTGCACTGGTAGATCCACATTCCAGTTCACAAGGTGGTCAGGTCTCGCGTGTTTAGTCAGTAGGGTGAAGGTTTTGGACGGATAGGAAAGATGCCTGAACACTTACCCTATTCTAAATTAGACCTGCCTATGAAAACCTGCCTAACTACTTCTAAACTATGAACTATGCCAGTCTCAGAACAACTCACAAAACTCAAGAACTTATGATTTTAGTTTATTATAAAGAATATAAATAACCAGTCAGATGAGGAGGTACACAGACCTATAAGGAAAGTCCAGAGTGCAGGGGTCTCTGTCTTGGTAGAATCAGGGTGCATTCCCAGTCCATGAAAATGTTAAAACACTAAAATATAAACAAACCCTGGAAGCTCCCTAATCCCTACTGTTTAGGGTTTTTACATGGGCATGGGCTTTCATTACATAAGGATGACCAATTAGATCATTGACCACTGGTGATGGTAAACTCAATTTCTAGTTTTTCTCCCCTCCCAGAAGTTGGGCTGAAAGTTCCAGCCCTCTCTAATAACAATGAAAGTTCCTCTGGCAACCAGCCCCATCCTGAAGCTATTTGGGGGCCCACCAAGAGTCACCTCACTAGCATAAACTCAAGTTTGGTTGAAAGATGTTTGTTAGGAGTAACAAAAGACATTCCTACCAGGAAATTCCAAGGGTTTTAGGAGCTCTGTGCCAGGAACCAGGGACAAATACCAAATGTGTGTTTTTAAGTTATACCACAGTAAGCTATCTGCCCTTGTGGGGCTTACAGTCTGGTGGGAGAAAACACCCAATGAAAACGGACATCATAAGTTCCATGACATGTTGGAAGGTGACAGGTACTATGGGAAAACAAGGAGAGCAGAGCAGGACTGAAAGAACAGGTGGGCAGTGGCAAATGTGTAGCAATGTTAAATATTTCAGATGAGAGTTAATTCAGTTTTAGACAAGAACTCAAGTGCAGTCCTGCACCACATGACATTTCTGTCAACAACTGACCATGTGTGTGATGGAGGTTAGCCTCGAGCTGAAATATTCCTGTCACCAAATGACATCATAAGGTTGTAGCACAGTGCACTACTCACAAGTTTGTGGTGATGTTGTAAACAAACCTACTGAACCTGCCAGTTGTCGAAAAGTCTAGCACATAACAGTTATGTACAATGGAATTGGGGCACACTCCCAGCCCATAAAAATGTTAAAAAAAAAAAAAAAGCCTGGAAGCTCCCTAAGCCCCATTGTTTAGGGTTTTTATATGGGGTTTCATTACATAAGCATGACTAATTAAATCATTGACTATTAGTGATGGCGAACAGAATACTTGATAATGATGATAAATAACTATGTTACTGGTTTATGCATTTACTATGCTACGTTTCTTTTTTTAGAGTCTGCTCCTTTTCCTACACACATACACATACACACAAACACACACATATAATTTTTTTTTAAGGTACTGTAGCACAGTCTCAGACAGGTCCTTCAGGATGTATTCAGAAGAAGGCATTGTTGTCATAGGAGATGACAGCTCCATGTGTGTTATTGCCCTTGGAGAGCTCCCTGTGGGATAAGATGTGGAGGTGGAAGACAGTGATGTTGATATCCTGACCCTGTGTAGACCTTGGCTAATGTGTGTGCTTGTGTTTTAGTTATGAACAAAGTTTAGAAAAAAATAAAAAAATTTAAAATAGAAAAAGGCCTATAGAATAAGGAGAAAAAGAAGGAAATTATTTATGTACAGCTGTACAAAGTGTGTTTGAAGCTAAGTGTAATTACAAAAGAATAAAAAACCCAAAAGATTAAAAAGCCTGTAAAGTAAGTTAACATTATTATTATTATTTTATTTTATTTTTTGAATCAGAGTCTCACTCTGTCGCCCAGGCTGGAGTGCATGGCACACACACAGCCACTGCAGCTTTGACCTGCTGGACTCAGTTGATCCTTCTGCCTCAGCCTTCCAAGTCACTGGAACTACAGGCATGCACCACCACATCCAGCTAATTATTTTATTTTAGAGATGAGGGCTTGCCAATTTGTCCAGGCTGGTCTCGAACCCTTGGGTTCAGGCATTCCTCTCCCTTCTGTCTTCCAAAGTGTTGGGATTACAGGCATGCACCACCGTACCCAACTTTAATTTATTATTGAATAAAGAAAAACAGTTTTTTAATATTTTGTGTAGACTAAGGGTATAGTATGTATGAAGTCTACAGTAGTGTGCTATAGGGTCCCAGGCCTTCACAGTCACTCACTATTACTCACTGACTCACCCAGAGCAACTTCCAGAACTGCAAGCTCCCTTCGTGAAAAGTGCCCTATATGGGTGTACCATTAAAAAAAAAAAAACCTTTACTCCATATTTTTACTGTACTTATTCTATGCTTAGATATACAAATATTCAGTACAGTAATATGTTGTGCAAGTTTGTAGCCTAGGAGCAATAGGCTATACCATGTAGCCTAGGTGCATAGGTCTAGCCTAGGCTAGCCCATCTAGGTTTGTGTAAGTACACTCTGTGATGTTTGTACAATGATGAACTTGCCTAACAGTGCATTTCTCAGAACATATCCCTATCATTAAGTGACATATGACTGTACTGTGCTTGGTGCAGAATAGAATTAAAAGAAGAGTTATAAAACAATAAGAACTAAAGCATATGGTTGAAACCAATTACCTAGATTCATGATTCCTATTCTAATAAGAGTTGAGTTCTATTGTCTTTGGTTAGCATCAGAAAAATAACAGCACTGAATTAGGTACAGAATTAATTTGAGGCAGGACAACATAGTAATAGGACTTTGTGTTCATGTCATCTGCTAGGAGAGCTGAGGACAACTAGAACCTTAGATAGGTGTCTTCATCTGTTTTGGTTTCTATAACAGGATTCCATAGATTGGGTGACAACAGAAAGTTATTTCTCACAGTTCTGGAGGCTAGGAAGTCCATGATCAAGGTGCCAGCAGATTTGACGTTTGGTGAGGGCTCATTTCCTGGGTCATACACAGCCATCTTCACTCTAAGTCTTTATATGTCAGAAGGGGCTAGGAAGTTCTCCAGGGTCTCTATTATAAGGGCACTAGTCCTAGACCGAATAGCCTACCAAAAGCACACCTCCTAATACCATCACATAGGGGATAGTAATCTAAACATAAGAATTTTGGGTGAGACACAAATTTTAGTCTATAGCAATAGGTGTGGAAGAAGTCCCATTAGAAATGGGATCTGTGAGGCCAGCCTTGAAGACATTTATTTTTTTCTCCCCACTTTCACAGAACTGGGTGTTGACATTCTTGAGACACTGTACTCATCTGTTTATGTAGGAAAAAGCTTCAAACAAACCCTGGAGCTCATCAAAACATGCGCATTCTTCAGATAGCTGCATTAAAGTCTTCTTGAATTGACTGTTACAACTAGCATCTAAAGAACTGAGGGTGACTTTAGAAGGCATTTGATCATTTTCTTCAACTCCTCATTTCATAGGCAAAGGAATTGCTCAAAGCTAGTACAGAGGATTCATGAGAATCAGGCCTTAAGACATCTTTTGGTGTTTTACCCACCATATTGTGCTGTTCATATTATCATCTTATGCTTAGAATTTGGAATTACCATTAATTTTTATGAATGAATATTTAGGGATGACTGTTTTCTCCTTGCTGAGAACTTTACCTCGTGGGTAAGTCCTGGCAGCCACGTTTATCAGGTAGCCCTCCTCCTGCCATAACTGATTTGTTTCGTTAGACTCATTAGATTCTCATTCTGAGACTTTGGACTGAGTACAGGAGTTGGGAATTGAGTTGTGTAAGCTTCCTAAACTGTGGAGGAAAGGTCTTCAAATTCCTTAACTAAGGTCCTACAAGTTATCTTATCCTAGTTATTGGATTTCATTCTTCTGATAAAACCCTTGTTTTATTTATGCTAACTCAGATTGGCTTCTGTTATTTGCATTCAAGGAAATCAACCTAAAATCTTAGAAGCTGAGAATAAGGCACATCAGTTGCTTCTGGATCTGAGTTTTTAAAAATAACACATTTAAAAAACTGTGGTAAAATAGGCCGGGTGTGATGGCTCACGCCTATAATCTCAGCACTTTGGGAGTTGGAGGTGAGAATATTGCCTGAACCCAGGGGTTTGAGACCAGGCTGGGCAACTTGGCAAGACCTTGTCTCTACAATATATCAAAAAATTAGCCAGATGTGGGGGTGCATGCCTATAGTTCCGGCTACTTGGAAGGCTGAGGTGGAAGGATGGCCTGAGCCCAGCAGGTCGAGGCTGTGATAGCCATGATCATGTTACTGCACTCCAGCCTGGGTGACAGAGTGAGACTTCAACTAAAAAAAAATGTGGTAAAATACACATAACATTGAGCATCTTAACCATTTCTGAATGCACAGTTCAGTGGTATTAAGTACATTAATATTGTTGTGCAATCATCACCACCTCCAGAACTCCTTTCATCTTGCAAAAGGAAACTCTTTACTCATTAAACAGTAACTGACCATTTCCCCCACCTCACAATCCCTGACAACTGCTGTTCTGATTTCTCTCTCTATGAGTTTGACTTTTCTAGATACCTAACTTAAGTAGAATCATACAGTATCTGTCCTTTTGTGACTGGATTATTTATAGCCACGCTTGGTCTCTTCTGGTTACTGTTTGTGTGGAATACCTTTCCCATCCTTTCACTTTTGACTGTTTTAGATCTAAAGTTTCTTGTAGACAGCATATAGTTGGATGATGGTTTGTGTTTTTTTTTTAAACAAACCCATTCTGCCAATCTGTGTCTTTTGATTGGAGAGTTTAATTCATTACATTTAAAGTAGTTACTGATAAGGTCAGACTCACTTATGTCATTTTTCTATTTGTTTTTTCTGTCTTACAGCTTTTTGTTCTTCATTTCCTGGATTACTGTCTTTTGGGTTTAGTTGTTTTTTACATTAAAATGTTTTAATTTGGCTGGGCTCAGTGTCTCAGGCTGCAATCCCAGCACTTTGGGAGGCTGAGGCAAGTGGATTGCCTGAGCCCAACGGTTCGAGATCCACCCAGGCAACTTGGCGAGACCTTGTCTCTACAATAAATCCAAAATTAGCCAGGCGTTTAGCATGCGCCTGCATTTCTGGCCTCAGCGGAAGGATCGCCAGAGCCCAGCAGGTCGAGGCTGCGGTGGCCAGGAATATGCCACTGCACTCCAGTCTGGGCGACAGAGTGAGACCCCAAATCAAAAAAAAAAAAGTTTTAATTTCCTTTGCATTTCTTTTGGTGAATATTCTAGAAACTATTTTCTTTGTGGTTATCTTGGGGATTACATTTAACATCCTAATGTTATAACACTCCATTGAATTCATGCCATCTTAATTTCAAAAGCATATTAAAAACTCTGCTCCTATATACTTCATCCTTACCCCTTTTAGTTATTGATGTTACAGCATTATATTTTTATATATTATATGCCCATAAACATAAACTAATAATCATTTTTCATGTATTAAGCTCTTACATATGAAACAAAATGTGAAGTTACAAACCAAAGTTACAATGATATTATAATATTCATTTTAAACTAACAATTTTTTTGTTTTGTTTTGTTTTGTTTGTTTAAGAGACAAGATCTCACTCTGTAGCCCAGCTGGAGTGCAGTGGTACAATCATAGCTTATTGCAGCTCTGAACTCCTGGGCTCAAGTGACCCTTCTACCACAGCCTCCCAACATGCCACCACATCCCACTAATTATTTTTATTTTTATTGTAGAGACGGGGTCTCACTATGTTGCCTAGGCAAATATAGTTCTTTTAAAATGTATTTGTGAGCCGGGCTCGGTGGCTCAGCCTGTAATCCCGCGCCTTTGGGAGGCTGAGGTGAGTGGATTGCCTGAGCCCGCGGGTTCGAGACCCACCTGGGCAGGCGAGACCTCATCTCTACAATAAAAAATCAAAAAATTAGCTGGGCGTGGTAGCGCGCGCCTGTAGTTCCAGCTACTTGGAAGGCTGAGGCGGAAGGATCGCCAGAGCCCAGCAGGTCGAGGCTGCGGTGGCCGGGAGTGGCCACTGCACTCCAGCCTGGGCGACAGAGTGAGACTCCAACTC
>CAUYQG010157235.1:0-30067 GCA_963574415.1 Tarsius wallacei | reverse complement strand
GCCCGGCTAATTTTTTGATTTATTGTAGAGATGAGGTCTCGCTTGCCCAGGTGGGTCTCGAACCCGCGGGCTCAGGCAATCCACTCACCTCAGCCTCCCAAAGGCGCGGGATTACAGGCTGAGCCACCGAGCCCGGCTCCAGCGCTTGGTTTAACACAATATGTCTCCTCGCCATTCCCTGAGGTAGCTGTGACCTGAAGGGAGCAGCTGCAGGCACAGGGACCTCAGAGCCATGCAGCAGCATCCAGAGCAGCCCTGTCTGCCCCTGTCTGCTTGGGGTCTCACCCCTTCATGAGCACCTCCCAGTGCCAGGCAGCTGTGAGCACCTTCTCAGGAAGCTTTATGCAGAGAACACACCCATGAAGTAGCCCATCCCCCATTCCTAGGAAACAAGGTGACCCAGGACCTCACCCAGGGATGCTTCAGTCTGCCAGTACTCAACATGATGTCCTCACTAACAAACAAAAACCCACCACAGATACCAGAGAGCTCACAATGTCAGGGAGGGATTCAAGACCCCCACCTTCCCCTGAGATTCCCCATCACCATGGACTACTCTCAGCTACCCCCTGGTGTTTGCTGGTTAACTCATCCTTCTGATCACAAGTCAATGAGCATGCCGGTCCTTCCATTCCCTGTTGATGGGTGAACTGCTGCTCATCTGCAGTCTACTCTCCGCTTGGTGGTCAGGCTGGCCCCCAAATCCAGTCCCTCCTTCCTGGGACCCTCTGGCCTGCAGAATGCCCATCTCCTATCCCATGGAGATGTGCCCTGGTCTGCCGTGGGTGTCCCCATGGCCATGTCTGGTGGACTCACATGTGTGATCCAGGGTTCTGGATCGGGAAGCCCACAGGAGCTGGACAATTGAGCCAGTTCTTCAACAGATCAGTAAGAAAGCTGACCACCAGCTTGCTGCAGCTACCTCTCCTCTTGCTCCAGGCCACACAGGAAGTGAACTGCCACTATTAGTCCCTTGCAGTGCAACCACATCTGCTCACAGGGTTTGGCTTGTTTCCACAGATGTTGCACCTCCATCCAGCCCTTGGAGCATCCTCACCACACTGCACGTGTTCTAATGTCTTTCCAAACCGCTTCATGACGTGGGTTTCCTGGAGAGAAATTTGCTCTGGCTGCAGGCTTTGTGCACTGTCTGATTGTGCTGTGACCCGAAGGGAGCAGCTGCAGACACAGGGACCTCTTCCTGTGACCCTAAACTCAATACGGAGCTCTTGGTGTGGCTTTGCTGGCTCCTGTGCCCCCTTGTGAAGCAGCAGCCCATGGCTCCTCCCTCCAGGCATCTGAGGCCTTTGGCCCAAGACCAGGGACAAAGCACAGCACTGGGGGCTCTGGCTGTTTGCAATGTTGGGGGTGCTGAAAGTGGAGGTTAGTGGACAGTGGCTCGTTCCATCAGCATCTAGAAGCTGCATTCTTTCTATCTACTCATTTCCTCACAGAAACAGATCAGGTCACTTGGGTCCTGTCTGTCCCTCCCAGACACATTCGCGACTCCTGGCTTTAAGCAATGGGTGTTGAGCCCATCACCTGCTCCCATCCCCTGCAGACACATGTGTGGCAGCCCCTACCTCAGCTCTCCTTACTGCTTGGTGTTTCAGATCTGTTTTTGATCTGTGGGGATCAGATATTCTGCTGCTTTGGTTTCCTTAGGGATAGGGTATCTTTCTTATATGTTTCTCATCACAGTTTAGTTTTTGGGCACTCACCAAGCCATCCTCACCACCAAGCCCCAAAGCACTTTTTACATATAGTGAAAACATACCAAGGTGACCTCCCCTCAACTAGCCAGAAAGCCTGGCTACCCTCACCACTGCATGCCTGCCCCCAGTGCTCACACTTTCTGCCCTTCCCTGGTGTGCTGGTATGCTCAGCAAGGACAAGCTGAACTCAAGCCAGGGGTTCAAACCCATGCCTGGCAGGTACCTGTTTCTGTTCTTGTGTAAGCCAATGAAAGAATGCAGAAGACATCAAAACACACATGCAAAATATGGACACTGAAGCAGGCATTCTTTTCACCATCAGGTGACACAAGAAATACAGAAAGCTCGGGACCCAACTACAGTAGGGGAGAAGGAACTGCCAGATTGGAAAATATAAGTGCCTCAGGACTCCGTGCTCAGAGGGCTTCCAGGTGTCTTGAAGGTTTCACTGCTCTTTAGAGAAACTAGAGCAGAGCCAGGCAGTCTCATGTCTGTAATCCCACTACTTTGGGAGACCAAGGCCAGAGGATTGCTTGAGCCCAGGAGTTGCAGACCAGCCTGGACAACATAGACTTCGTCTCTATAAATATTAGGTATGGTGGTGGTGCCTGTAGTCCCAGTTACTGGGGAGACTGAGGCAGAAGGATTCCTTGAGTCCAGGGGGTAGAGGCTTCAGTGAGTTATGATTGTGCCACTGCACTCCAGCCTGAGCAACAGAACAAGACCTTGTCTCTTTAAAAAAAATTTTTAAGTAAAAAAAGGAGAAAGCAGAGTGGTAGTATGCATGTTGCAAGATAGAGCAGGGATGTGGATGCAGGGATAGCCAGCAGGTGCCAGACACTCCCAAGGGAGACTCACCAGAGCTCTGCATACCTTGCCTTGGTTCCCTGAGGCCCTGCAGTGGGGAGAAGGCCGATTGTAGGTCACATTGCTGACACCCTGGCAATGGGTTAGCCCATGTGTCCTGGGCTGGGCCCCAGCATGCCATGCTCCCCTGCTCCCCTGCCTGCTGCCTGCTGGACTTGTCAGGCATCTGTTGGGTTACAATGTCTCAGGTGCACACACTTGCCTAAGATCCCTCCTTGCACCCAGCTTCTCGGTGCAGGTGCTGGCCCCTCAGGGTGCTCCTGTGGTGGTAGAGCAGCATGGTCCACCTACCCATAGCCAGGCCTTGTCACATCCACTCCTCAGCAGACCTGGGCTTTATGTTTTTTGGTATCCTTCCCCTTACAGCTCCTGCAGTAACAGCAACCAAAATCTGATGGTGGAACGAACAGACCACGAGTATCTCTTAGAGACAAACATCAGACCAATTTCTAGTAATTGCTCAGGTGAATCTTTTGCAGAAAAGGGTCTTTTAAGTCATTTCCCCTCTGGGCCAGGAGTGGTGGTTTACATCTGTAATACCAGTGCTTTCAGAGGCCAAGGCAGGATGATTGCTTGAGGTCAGGAGCTTAAGATCAACCTGAGCAACATAGTAAGACCCTGTCTTTAAAAATAAATAAATAATTCATTCTTTCCCTTCCCCCAGTACTCAGCATCCTAACGTCCTTCACAGCTCAGCAAACACTGACCAGCAACTTCTCACAGACAAGCATTTTCCTCATCTACCAGAAGAGATACCAGAAGATACAGGAAGTCTTTTGACTCCATTCTCCCATCCTGAGACAAGACATCACTGTAAGAGCTAAGAGTCAGATGTGAAATGAATTCACCTAGCAGCTCCTATGCCTTCTGGTTAGCCCAAGGTGGGCCTGGGGTCCTCATCCCTGGGGTAGGCAGGGCAGTGGGTCTCAGCTCTGTGCAACACTCGCTGGCACTGGATCCATTCAGAAGCTACACTACCAGTATGGCTGCATGGAGCCCTCCACTTCTAAACTGCAGTGTGAAGACTGACCACACCACAGAGCCCACTGTCCAGGTCTATCCTCACATACATGTGCTCCCATGCAGCTAGCTCCCTGTTCTCTGAGTGTGATGTCGACCCACTCAGATAAAGCAATGTTGATCCCAGATAAAATCCCAGCCCAGGACTTTCTCAAACAGGGCTACACACCCCTCCCAGGCTACCACCTCCTCAGGGGTTAAACTGAGGCAGTTCCAGGGAAAAAGCTGGTTCAGCCAAAGAAAGCAGGCATGGCAGCCAGTCATGGGAATGCGTTACTTGAGAATGCCCTGATTATACAACCATGGGGGACAGAGCTGGGAGGCCCCGCTGCGAGTCCACGGATAACCACTGACAGTTGTGCTATTCAAGAGAAGCCTCAGATGAGAGCCACTGTGGCATTTGGAATGTTCTAGTAGCCAATTAAAAAAGCAGAAAGCTGGAATTAGCTTTAATGATGTGTTTTATCTGACCTAATATATACAAAAATCCTATCTACTTTTTCATCGAGGCCTTTGAAATTCAGTGCATAGGGCCTCATGGTAGCTTCAGGCTCAACAACTACGGGGGACTGGAAGCCACCACGAAGGAGCCCAGCTCTGGGTTCACTCCTGTGACATTTGCAGCAGACAGAGCCCTGACTGCCCGACAAAGGAGATGGAGCAGCCTCGGAAAGTCCTGCTGTTACGACCACTCGGCAGAGCTCAGTGTTGTGCTGCGAGCACTGAAGACGGTCACAGGATAGATAAAATGAAATGTTATGTGCACCCAAGTCACACCTTCCTTTCAGAGTGCAGACTGAAGAAGACAGACTTCCCAGTTAAAGAGGAGCCAGTGCTTTCCAGAACAGAAGTGGTGGTGGGGTCAGGGGAGGAGCACGCCCGAAGCTTAGCATAGCCCAGCCCACAAGGCCCAACTTGGAGACTTGTGGGGTCTGAGACTCAGCCCACAGCTCCTACTTTCCCTCCTGCTGACATCCACCCAGCACTTCTCAGGGACCCCAAGTTCAGCCCTGGAAGGCAGAGTATTCTGTCAGGGCAGCCCGGCCAGCCAACAGCCTTACCTGTTGGTTTGCAGAATCTGTGCTTCAGAAGTGTGTGAGCAGCACAAGGTGGCTGGGCCCTGGTTTTTATCCTGACCCCGCCCTCCAGGCTGGGAGGGGCCAGGAGGGAGAAATCCTGCCGGATCCTCCGCCTGCCTAAGAAAGGCGGGGTCTGACCCTGTCCTTTTCCCCCATGACCTAAAGTCCCTGCAAACCAGGAAGGAAGAAGCAGACAGCAGTGGCTGGAGAGAGGGTCTAGGGACACTGCCCACTGCTGTCCACAGCTGCCCATGACCACCCACGGGTGTCCATGGCTGGCGAGACCAGCACCAAGGAGGGAAGAGAGTCTTGCCCCAGAGTGTGCTGCTTCCATCTTCCTTCCTGACCTTCACAAAGAGACCAAAAACTAGGACCTGCCCAGCCCACAATCCACAAAGAAGCACAAGTCACAGGAGGAGGGTGACCCAAGTGTGGGGCACTCCGATGACATGCAGGGAAGAGAGGAACACAGAGAATAGAAACAAATGCCTCTTTCCACTCAATTTGGGTAAAAGGTCACAGAAATCCAGACAACTCAGCCAAGTGGCAGGAAGGAGCAGGCTGCCAATTCAAAACTTGTCCTCCCTTGCCTCCTCCCCAAAGGACAGCGGCCCAGCCCATGGGACAGCCAGGCCCCCTTACAGCTGGCTCTGGGAGAGCACTTCAAAGGAAAAGCTTGGGTGTACCATGGGCCCTTCCCCACCTTCCCTCCTGGAGCACAGACAAAATGTCAAGGGCAGAGCGGCCCTCTTGAGACCAGCAAGCTCTCACACCAGGACAGAAGCGGTGGCCTGAGCAGAAGTCAGAAGAGGACTAGGTCTCTGTGGCCCCACAGAGCGGCTGCTCCAATCCTGACCATCTTGCTGTTGACAGGAAGAAGACAGGGCTGCTGTCTGTGGAAGTACTTGTCACTGGGCAGTTCCTGCCCCTAAAAGGTGTAGACCTCAAGAGCTGTTGATAAGAAACATGTGCTTTTGTTCTTCTTCCCTAGTCCCTAACACAGAGCTTCTGTAATTTCCTGAGTGATGGGGTGACAGGAGTATCTTCATTATCTTTGGTTCTTATACAAAGTTCCTAAAATCTTAAATTTCCCAAGTGATGAGAGCATCGACTTATTCATATTGAGTCCTTTCAGTCACGCTGAGTTTGTGCTAACGAAGTTGAAGACTCAGCTCTGAACTTTTTTTCTTTACTTTGACACACTCCTAACTACAGGGCATGGAGAGACTGGTTTTTCATTAACTATTTTAATGTGATCTACTTTCCAACTGACATAACATCACATAACAGATAAAGAAGGAAGGAAAAGCAAGGTATTTTATGACCCTGTAGAGCTGCCTTTGGGGGGGCTCTGAGCACCTTTTAAGGGACTTACCTATTCCTTCTGAAGTCTGCCACCTAAGAAGCTTCATCTATATATCAAGAAACCTGGAGTTTTCAGCTCCCTTATCGCAACAGGACAGCTCTGCTGATTCCCAAATTCCTTAGATAAGAGCTATTAATTGTCAGTCAGAAAACCTTTGAACCCTTCTATAACCTGCATCCCCCACCCCTCACAGTTTGGAAATGTTCCACCCTCCTGAACGCCATTGTAAATCTCACACATATTGATTTATGGTTTCTTGTCATGTCTGTCCTCCTAAATTGTATACAACCAAGCTGTAATTCAATGACAGTGGGCATACGCTCTCAGGACCTCCTGGGGATGGGCACCATGAGTCTAGGTCACTGACACTTGACTCAGAATAAACCATCTTGAATATTTCAGAGTTTGGCATCTTTCATCAACAAGGTGACAGGGTGGGACTACTGGAGAGCCTCAGGATGGGCTGGTCACCATAAAGACCTCATGATTGGAGGGTTGGAGGTTCAGAACTTTCGGCCCTACCCACTGACCTCCAGGAAACAGGGACCTGGAGATGAGCTCTATAAAGACTACTGGACAATGAAATTTGATGAGTTTCAGGGCTGGTGACCTCATTCACATGCTAGGAACTCAGTGGACCCCAACTCTCTGGGAACAGAAGCTCCTGTGCTGGGGACCCTTCCAGACCTCAGCTAGTGAAACTCTCCATTGGTTCATCTGTACTCTTTGTAATACTCTTTATAATAAGCCAGTAAATGTGTTTCCCTGAGTTCTGCTCCAGTAAATCGATCGGACCAAAGGAGGGCACTGTGAGAACTGGAATTTATAGCTGTTTAGTCAGGGGTACAGGTTCTCACCTGGGACTTGAGATTGAGTGTCTGAAGTGGGCAGTCCTGTGGGACTGAGCCCCAGCCTGTGGGATCTGATGCTGAATACAGGTCGACAGTGCTGGAACTGAGTTAAATTAGAGGAAGCTTCGCTGGTGTCCCCTGGAGAACTGCTTGATGTGGGGGAAAACCTCACGCATCTGATCACAGAAGTGTCTGTGTTGTACACAAGAGTACAGTAAGGAGAAAACAGTTTGTTTTTCTCCTTCTTACAGGCAAGTTAATGCACATTAAACTGCCGGTCCTAGCACTAATCAGGCTGTGTCCCAAAGTGTTCCTGGTTCCCAAGTTCACAAATTTGGAGACATGTAGCTGTACCTCCTGACAGCTGTTCCTCCCACACTTGTTTCAACCCCAATGTCTTGTTCTCACAGCACAAGGACAGATCTATGCTAGTGACATGGTGGTGGGCACAGGCCCCCGAGTCTGAGCGCTCACCCACAGACAGCCTCCAAGGTGGCGCCCGGCATGGACTCCATCCCACCCTTCTTGAATGAGCCCCGTGCTTGCTCCCTGGTCTTTTTTCTCCTCACACCATTGTAGACATCTGCAGCTGGTTTTCTTTGAGGAACACATTATTGACAAAGTCTAAAATCCCTCTTCATATCAGGAGGGAAAAGCAGAGACTCCTGATGCAGGACAGATGCCTGTGCCCCAAAGCCCACTTGCTGGGATCAACAGGCACCCACACATAGCCCAGGACAGGTCTGCCCACCACATCACAAGGGGAGCAGTCCCACTAGCCGTCAGGATGGCCCTGTCACTCACAGGGTGCCCTGCCTGGCCTGTGGCCCCCAAGCTGCAGTCCCTCAGTCACAAGATCCCTATTGTAGCACCTACATATACTGCTATTTTAAAAAATTCAAACGAAAAAAGCAATGCACAGACATCCATGTACCTGGCACTAATAGGAGCCATTTGCCACACTGCTTCAGAACTTTGTTTTTAAAAGAAATGAGGACCTGTGTGTATGTGTCCATATGAGTGTATGAGCTTGTGCATGTGGGTAGGTGTGTGTATGTGTGAGCATGCGTGTAAAAGTGCATTGTGTGAACAAGTGTGTGTGCATGCATGTGTACACATGTGTACAAGCATGTGCTGTGTGAATGTATGTGCGTAAGTAAACATGCATGTATGTATATGCTGTATGCACAAGTGTGCACATGTGTATGTGTGTGCATGTATACACATGTGTCGCATGTGAGTATATGCATGTGGGTAGATGTGTATAAGTGTGTGTGTGCATGTGTGACTATGTACAAGTGTGCATGCATGTATGCATGCATGTATACAAGTGTGTCTTGTATATGACTGTATGCATGTGGGTGACTGTATGTGTACATGTGTATGCATATGCATTTATACAAGTGTATGTTGTGTGTGTAGAAGTATGCATGTGCATGTGTCCAAGTGTGTGTTGTGTAAGAGTATGTGTTGCATGTGAGTGTGTACAAGTGTGTATACATATGCATGTGCACAAGTGTGTTGTGTATACGTGTGCATATGTATGAGTATGTTTTGTGTGTGTATAAGTATGTTGAGTGTGTGGGTGTATACAAGTGTGTGCATGTGTAGGAGTGCATTGTGTGTACAAGTGTGTGTGTGTGCACATGTACAACTGTGTGTGGGCAAGTGTGTGTATGCTGTAAGTGTGTACAAGTGTACATGTATACAAATGTGTGTTTTATGTGTATGTGCACACACATTCATGAGGCCACCATGCATCTCTGATGTTGGGCTACCTATGCTGAGCAGCCTCTGGTCATAGGTCACAATTTGCAAGATGCATACCAGCATTGCTGGGTCCTCACCAGGTGAAACACATCTTCTCTAGGGAATCCTCCTTGCTGCGGCCTTGCTGGGCAGGAGGCCAGGGAGGAGTTTAGGCTGGCCTCCTGGGAGGGGCTGACAGGCTCTATCCAGCTTGCCTCTGGATCCTGGGGTTGGGCTCCTTTCACAGCTACACCTGGCATTTCTTGTTCATTTATCTGTCATCCTTATCACCTCACCTCCCTGCTGCTGCCCCCACAAAGCCAGGGACCGCCTCTGTCCTGTTCACTCCCTGTCCTCAGGGCTGGGAAGGCCCCAACAAGCCCATGAACAAATGTGCTGAGTGCTTGTTTTTGTCTGCTGTGCCCCAGCCCTCCATGCACTGAGGCCGCTCCCTCTCTCCCTCACACCAGGTGGGGTACCCGGCCTGTGGCAGGCCCAAGGTTACTGTAGCTTACTAAATCCCTCTGTGCCACCCGACGGTAGCAGAGGGCAGCACCCCCCACACCCCCCACTGCTGGGCCTGGCTGTGAGAAGCCACAGGCTAGTGGGAAAAGGATAAGAGCCCCTTCGTAGGAGGAACCATGCCATTCCCATGGGGTCCAAGCTCCAGGGTCTGTGGCACCCACAGGCTAGAGTCAACACTGAGGCTGCAAACCCAGAGATCAGCTGCACCCAGAGATTTCCACGGGCCTCCCAGAACAAAGCGTGTCTTACGTTAGAGCTGTTTTCATTCTCAAAGCATGAAAGGACAGTGTTCCTTGTATGCAAACTGACTTCTGACAAAAGATGAGACGTTGCTCTTCTGACATTTTTCTAGCATGTACAACTTTAAGTACCTACATAGAGGAAGAGCATTCCAAGTCCTCCGATGAATGTCTGTCCCCTCCCCCTACTCTCTGGCACTGGCAGTCAAGCCCGCCTCCTCACCACGAGTTCACCTCCTGCTGCCTAGATCACGGGATCCAGGATTTTAACTTCCAAACAGGGAAACGTTGTTTATTATAAGAAATTTATCCCAAATAAAGAACCATGCATTCTTGCACCCATCCATCAAGTATTTGCTAAGCCATCACAAAACTAGCATCAAGACATAGAAGAATCAGCAAAGGAACGTCCCAAGGCTCCCACCAATGGCCAGTATCCTGATGGCCTCCTTGGATTTGGAATGTCCTCTCCTTGCCCACCCTACACCTTGGCCTGCCCTCCCCAGACATCCAACTCAGCTCACCTGGTGACTCCAGGGGCTGCAAGGGCTGCCAGGAGGTTAGTATCTTGTTAGGAAAATAGCTCATGCCTTATCCCTGGAAAAATCCACTCAGATTCAGCCATGCTGAGCCAACTACTGATAACACAAACACAGCCATCAGCCCAGTTGCTCGTGATTAATGGAAGTGTCGTCCAAGGCACTGAACAACCGAGCCATCCCTGAGCAGCTCGTTACACCATAAATCCCAGTGCCTCACAGTGGAGGTAAAACATACTGCTTTTTCCTCTAGACTCAGCAAAGAACATTTCTAACCACCAAAACGTATAGAGATCTTCCCCACACACCAACCAGTCCTTTGGAACACCCGCTGAGTGTGCTCCAACCAAGTGAATCCCACACTATCTACCTGGAGACAGTGCAAGACCCCACAGGCTAGGGTTCAGTCCTGCAAGACTGACCGCTGTGACCTGTGCTCCTGACTGGTTTCCTACCAACTGGAGTTCCATCAGCCCTCCTTGGGTTCACTGGAGCGACTGACAGAACTCAGGAAAACACACTACAGGGTTATTATAAAGGACACAGGTGAAGAGATGCACAAGGTGAGGTGTGGAGGAGGGTACAGAGCTTCGGTGTCCTCCCTGGGGGCACCACCCTCTGGGTACCTCCCGTGCTCAGCTCTCCAGAAGCTCTGCGAACCCTGTCCTTTTGGGTTTTTATGGAGGCATCATTATGTAGGCATGACTAATTAACCCAATGGCCACTGGTGATCAATCCAACCTTTGGGGGCCTCTTCCCTTTCCCAGAGGTCGAGGGATGAGACTGAAAGTTTTAACCTGTAATCTCATGGTTGGTTGCCCTGGCAACCAGTCCCTATCCTGAGGTAGTCCTGGAGCCCAAGCATCCACTCAGCACTCCAGATTCCAAGGACTTTAGGAGTAGGAGCTATGTGCCAGGCACCAGGGCAGAGACCAAATATACATTAATGTTTCCTATTATAAATCACAGTATCGCTGTCATCAAGCTCTTAGCGTAACCTGACCAGCAACTTCCTCACCTGTCAGCATCCCATTCCCCCACCCACACACAGTCCTGTGAGGACTCTGAGTGCAAAGGTGTGGACCTGCATGCTCCCCCCAGCCCCAGAAGACTTGGTTGGAAAACACTATGGAACCAAATTCCTGGCTCCAAGGTCTTTACACCATTTGGGAAGAAAACAGAGACAGACACGGAAAAACTTTCTTGAAGTCAACCACGCATCAACATTGTAAGGATGACACTCCAAGAAGAAATGGATTAACAGAATGCACAACTTCTGAAGTAGGAGAGAGACAAGATTTAGAAAGTAAAAACACCTCACTCAACCCAAGAGAAGGCAGGAAAGCAAGGGAAAAGAATGGTAAATGATGATGCTGATCAGGTAGAAAGTCTAACTCTAATAGGAATCCCAATAAGTATATACAGCTGTCTGCTAGATTTACACCAGATAAAGCTGAAACATGATGACAGACAGAGAAGGCCAGGGTAAGACCATACAGCCAGACTTTATAAATAAGACCCCAAAGATTGTGCTAGTAGACAGGAGGGCCAGAGGGTTCAGTAGAGATCTGCTGTCCCTCAGTGGTGACAGTGAGAGGAGAAGCGGCACACAACAGGCTCGCCACACCAACATGCTTACTGCATCCAGAGGACAGGACATCCTGAATGGAGGTGACAGTGGGGGAGGGGCAGAAGGCACTAGAGTTGTGTGCTCTGATGACCAACCAGCAGTGGGACAGACTATGGGGTGGTCAGTTTTCATTTCTATTTTTTTTCAAGAGGAATATCTAAGAAAATAATTCAATTTCAATGAGGAAAGCCCTTTCTGTTTTCTGATTTTGTTACTAATTTTTAGAGAATATTGTTTGGGGGGGGATCCCTCCATTTCCCAGGTGCCCGTGGGTCACAGTGCAGAGGGAGCTGAGGGAATGAGGGATGGGAGCAGCCGGCTTGGTGCTGGAACAGGAGGAGAGGGTGACGTGATTTGTCACCCTTCCTAGAGAAACAATAGACATTACCCAAAAGGAGGGGACTAAGGACCTTGGGTACAGATATAAGCATTAGGTAGCTACTAAAGCAAGACATAAACTTTCCCAACGATAAGTCAACAACCCAAAACCCAGAAGGCTAAGAGCAAAAGCCACACATGGGCAGTCATTCATGTCTCTGCTGTGTGTGCATGCATGTGCCCATATTTTATCTGTTATTCCCCCAAATATACAAAATGACCACAACCCTAATCCAAACACAATGATCATATCAATCAATACAATTAGACTTAAATCACCTACTAAGAGGACAACATTAGCATATTGCCTTTCAAACCAAATCCAACTGTGCAGATAGAAGAAAAATATCTAAAATCAAGAAATTCAGCAGGATTGAAAACAAATGGATAAAAATATATTGAGACAATGCAAAAATATAGAATGTAAATCTTGAGATTAGACAATAAAATATCAAGTGGATTTTTTAGCCAAGTAGAATTACATGAGACAAATCAAGAATATTTATCATGCTAGAAAGTGAAATTTCTAGAGAAGATATAATAGTTTTAATATCTATATACCAAATAACCCAACAGCAATTTTTATGAAGCAGAAATTCAGAGGACACTTTTGAAATACATCAAAGTATGCTAAGGAAAGAGATTTTTTTTTTTTTTTTAAGTTGCAGTCTCACTCTGTCGCCCAGACTGGAGTGCAGTGGCATGCTCCCGGCCACCGCAGCCTCAACCTGCTGGGCTCCAGCGATTCTTCTGCCTCAGCCTTCCAAGTAGCTGGAACTACAGGTGCGCACTACCACACCCAGTTAATTTTTTTTGGATTTATTGTAGAGATGAGGTCTTGCCAAGTTGCCCAGGCGGGTCTTGAACCCGCGGGCTCAGGCAATTCACTCACCTTGGCCTCCCAAAGCATGGGATTACAGGCTGAGCCACCGAGCCCAGCGGAAAGAGATGTTAATACGTTTCTTTCAATCCAAGAAAGAACAAGTGCTCAAGAAATGAGTACTGCATCAGACGGCAGGAGACATGGACAGTCCAATTCATGAAGCAGGGGTTGAGCGGACAGAGGAAATCTGTGCTA
The DNA here is from genome assembly GCA_963574415.1 of Tarsius wallacei. Lineage (NCBI taxonomy): Eukaryota > Metazoa > Chordata > Mammalia > Primates > Tarsiidae > Tarsius > Tarsius wallacei. The sequence goes on along the minus strand of CAUYQG010157235.1, from coordinate 17,031 downwards.
GATAACAGAGGATATGCCTTTCTTTTCACATTCACATATTTCATGTATTTAGGAGTATGCACACATTTATAAACAGTACTCATATATTAAGCAATCAAGAAACTTTCAGCAAATACAAAAAAGTTAAAATACAAACAATATTCTCTAAAAATTAGTAACAAAATCAGAAAACAGAAAGGACTTTCTGCATTGAAGTTTAATTATTTTCTTACATATTCCTCTTGACAAAAAATAGAAATAAAAACTGAAGAATTTTTAGAAAACGTACTGTGAAAACTAAAATAGTACTACAAAGAAGATTTAACCCATTAAGCACTTTCAATCCTTAAAAATGAAAGCATGACAACAAGATCATTACAGTTGGAAAAATTACAAAGTAACTAAAGGAATTAATAAAGGTAAATGCAAAAAAAAAATTAGAAAAAAATCTTAATGAACAGCTAAGTTAAAAGGCGATTTTTGAAAAAAAAATCAATAAAACAGTAAGCTACCTAGCACAGTAAGATAATTAAAAAATGAAGACAACAAATACGAAAGATAAATATTTATCAAAAAAAATAATTTTTTAATCATAGAAATACTTGTACACCTTTATGCAAAAAAATTTGTAAACCTAGATAAAATGGATAATTTTCTAGATGAAAAATTAATTATAAAATATGACCATAGAAAAGAAAGTTTAAACAAAATTATTTTTTATAGACTGAGAGACCTATTTTTATAGAATTAAAATATCTGTCAAATAGTTTTGTTAGAGTTACCTATAACAAAAAAATAACAAAGACAGATGATTTTATGAGAGAATTCTACCAATCCTACAAGATTGTCTTAATATTATTTAAACCAAAACACAGAGAAAGAAGAAAAACTTCCAAATGCCTTCAATGAAGCAAGTGTGATATAAAATTCATAAGGAGAAAGAATGGAAGGAAGGGAAGAAAGAAACTTACCTAACCACCGGTTCTCAGATTGCAGTATGAGGATCCCAAGAAGTCCTGAACCCTTGTGGGTGATCTGAGAGCCCTCTGTCTCATGAGTACATATTTGTGTGCAGCATAAATTTCTTTATAAGCCTCAACCACAACCACACAGCACAACAGACACAGCACAGCAGAAGCAGGGAGACGTCAGCTGTGTCCTCTTAGGTCAGACATCAAAGAGACTTGTAAAAATAGAAAACAGTGTCCCTGAACTTACTAATTTTGGAAAATATAGTTTTTCTTTATAAAAACTGGTTTATCCCAGGACACAGAGAAAAATATTATATATATGTTGAGTTTATTGCTGCTACCTTGAAATGAACTATTAAATAATTTAAAATGCTCTCAGTGTTCGTTTCTAATATAGTGTCTATCAACAACAGCGTTTCTCAACCATGGAACTATTGATGTTTTAGATGGGGTAAGTCTTTGTTGTGCATTGCAGGATGTTAGGGAGCATCCCCGGTCTCTATCCACTAGATGCAGTAGTGACTCCCTCCCCCAGTTCTGTACACCAAGGACATCTCCTGACACTGTTAAACGCTAACTAGGGGACAAGGGAGAATCACCCCCAGTTGAGAACCACAATCTCTATAACTCTCAAAAACAAAAACCAAATTTTTGTGGTTCTCAGTCTTTTTTTTTTTTTTTATGTAAAGAGACAAAAAGTTTGATAACCACTGTTCTTTTCTTAAGAGGGGAACCAAAAAAACACTGGAATTATTTTTTGGAGGGTGGACTCATAGTAGTACAGGCTTCCCCCACTAGGCAAGTGTTCTAGGAACCCATCCACATAAGTGTACCAATTAGCATTGTTGTAAGAGGCTGCGTTTGCTTCAATGAATTTTTTTTTTTTTTGAGATTCTTTCAACACTTGTGCCCATTTCATGATGGATGATTTACAAAACACAACTGCCTACACTAGCCGAATAGTCAGCAGCTTTTGACCAAAAATGGTATGACTCCTGTTCCCCACCCTCCCTATTTACCTGATCTGGCCCCAAGTGACTTGTTTTTGGTTTGTTTCCCCAGTGGAAAAAGTCCTCAAAGGGAAATATTTTGGCAATGTGGAAGAGGTGAAACAAAAAACAGCAAAAGCACTAAAAGACATCCACATTGATGAGTTCAAAAACTGTTTTGAGCAGTGGAAAAAGCATCTTGGTAGGTATACTGACTGCATCAAATGGAGAGTACTTTGAAGATGACTGAAGTTTAAACATGTAAGTATAAATACACAATTTTTTATAAATAAATTCTGTTTTGTGGAGCCGCCCCTTGTATGAATATGAATTCAAAATTTCTTTTAAAAGAGCTAGCAAACAGAATCTAACAGTAAGTTAAAAAGTCAATACATACATGATGACCAAGTAGGATTTATTTTATGAATTCAAGGATGGTTTGCTATGAACAAATCTATTAACAAAATTCACTCTATTTCTTTAGCAAGAATGCTGGACTGGTCATTTAACAAAATTCAACCTTGATTCCTGACAAAAACACTCAATAAGGCAAGATTTAATGTAAAATATTATATTTCCTCATTATCTGCTTCCCCGTAAGGTGACACACTCACTACACTTTCCTGTGAGGCACTCATACCTCATAGCCCAAAGCCAGTATATCACTTCCTGGAGAAACGCTGGCAGCATTGCACAAACACTAGGAATAGAACAGAGCACTCTTCATATGAAGGCAAGCTTCACACACAATAAATATATATTAGCAAGCTGATTCTAGTCATGTTTCTACCAAAACAACCCCAAACATCATGACCAAATTTGGTTCATCCCGGGACACAGGAATGGTTTACTAGAGAAAAATCAATGCATGCAACTATTGACAATAAGAGAAAAAAGGAGAAAAACAACATGATTATTTCATTAGTTTCAGGAAAAGCAGAGGCTGAAAATCACACTACACACAACTGTTTATTAGGAAGGACACCTGCAGGAGGTCCTCACCCTCAGAGGAAACACTGAGGCCACTGGGATAAGACAAGCAAAGGAGGGACATGCTGATTAGAAAGCGAAGATAAGCTCTCATCATGTGCAGATGGCATGATTGTCCACAGAAACCCTCAGAGTTCCCGGCCATGGTAGAGTGTCCGTGGGGCCCTGTCATGGACTGCCCGTTGCCCTCTCAAGGCTGCTCCAGGCCAGTGGCCCTCCTGGGGAGGGATGAGGAAGAGAAAAAAAATGACACTAAAATGCTAGTAGCCAATTGGTGTGAGTTATGCTCGTGTGCCACGCTTGATTTGCAGTCTGGACCTTGTCCTCCTCCACGCTGGTGGGCTGAACTGAAGGCATGCAGTCCCTCGTGTTCCTACAGAAATGCCTCCTGATTTGATTCACATCAAGTGACAAGGAGGAAACTTAAGACAGTGCCAAACCAAGCCTGTGAGGATGAATGAGATGCCTTCCAGGCTTTCAGAGGCCACATCTTCATGAGCCCACCCACTTTCACCAGAATCTCCTCGACATAATGCCAACCAGCGCAGCAGGACATACTGGGGCCCGGGCCCAGCAGCTCCAGGGGCAGGCTTCACTCCAAATGATATCCACCCAGAAGTAATGAGGGACCAGGAAGATGGTTTCTGAGTGACAGCACAGCGGCCTGGTGGCCACGCATGGCCAGACAGAAGCAACAGACCATCTCTGTCTCTGCTACCTTGGCATGTCAGAGGTTGCAGGAAGGCAGCTTGCTATCGAATGTGGTGCCCTGTCAATAAAACATACGGAAGTGTGCGTGCATATAACCCTTACCTGTGTCCCACAGGAGGAGCCCAGCACCAAATGTTCCAAATAACAGCCACTCCTCAGTAGAAAAGGGATCCCTGGCCCAGGCTGCTGTCCCCCTGTAGCCTCTTTGTCACCTTTACAAACTTATAAACAGCACTAGTCAGAGAGATGGACACGGAGAGCTCTTTCCAAACTGGGCAGGAGGCAAAGTCCACCTTCCACCAAAGAAGGCATCTGGGCTGTGTGGGGTCACTTGGAGACCACAGTGCTGTGAGGGCTGGCGTTGTGCTCTGCCTCTGCCTGGATAGATCTCTGCTGGACTCGCTTGGACAGGTGGCCTCTGACCCCACCTGGCCCCAGATGTGAGAATGAGCATAGTTCTAGGACATTTTCCAAATCACACAGAAACACTTCTGGTTCTTATAAATGGATCATCAGGTAACTGTGCCTGAAACTATTGCAAAGGTAGTTCTTATAATGTACACATTATATGCGTGTATATGTGGGTATCTGCACATGTTCATATGTACTTTAGAACATGCACAGAAAAGGAAGTCTTCCTTTAAATGAGATAGGTCTATGTGTACTAAAAGACTTCCAAGACAAGTTAAAATCAAGTTGCAAGACAGATGTCATGACATATAAATGCATTTTTAGAAACTCTGTATGTTCTTATGTGTATTTTTGCAAATTCTAGAAGGATAAACCACAAACCACTTACAGTGGTTCCCTCCAGGGAAAAGTAGGATTCAGAATGGAGTAAAGAAAGCAATTTTAATTATTTATTATATTCGATCCTGTGTTTAATTTTCACAAGCACATATTACTTTTATAATGAAAATATAAACATTAGAAAAAAAAATGACTTGCTTGCATATTAAGCTCCAACCTTTTGTTTCTGTGGTGGTTGCAACAGTCCAGCCAATTGTCCTAAACACTGATAAGATTTGCTTTCCTCTTTGAAGAAAAGCGCTTTCCTAGCAGGATATCTTCCTTCACTAGACACAGCTTGGCAGGTCAGTCTCAGACCTTTGCTCTCCCTTCAAATATATCAAACTTTAGTGCAAAAAGATCATTCCTCGCTCCGACACACAGCAAAAGTGTCAAACTGCAGGGGACTGGAACACCCGCCACCTTGAGTCTGCCACAGCCATTCTAGCACACCTGCCTCCTCTGGCTTCCAGAAGGAAGACCGACCCTCCCACCCACCCGCCCACCACCCCCTCTGCCTTCTTGGCAGCCTTGCTGCATTAGGACTGCTGTTGGCAATAAACAAGGGTCACAGCAGCTGGGAGTAAACCATGGCCTCGTCCCCCTCTCCTGGGGCATCTGCCACATGTCTCTGCAGCTCGGTACCCTCACGCAGGCTCAGGACCAGCCTGGCACAATCCCCCAGCTGTTGTCAGGGACTAAGTGCCTGCTCCCCAGAAAGAGGATGGAGTGGGAAGAGAGGCTGTGTCCACCTGCTTCTACCCCCCAAGTCAAGGGGAGTGTAAATCCTTGGGCTCCCCTCACTCTAGAAATCCACACTGTGGGGTCCCAATCATAGGACATGTTAGGGGTTTGCCTATGAAGACCAAGACATCACATACCTGCATCACCACCCCTGGGAGTATTCTGGTTTCCCAAAGTTCCCGGCAAGGTTGCCCCAGGAGTTGTGAGGCATGGCACCTGGGGGCTGGCATGTCACCCTTGCCACAAGGAGAGCTGGGCCCCCATGGGCTGAGGTCCAGGTCAGTTTGCAGGACAGTGAACTACTCTCAGGGACAGGAACTCTGCCTCCCTCGCAGCTCCTTCCTGTTATGCAGAACGCTGTCCCTGTCCCAGGGCATCCCAGAAGACCACAGCCCACCTGGAGATTTGGAAGCCAGGCTTTTGGAGAGCAGCAGAGGCAGGACACACAAGACCACCTGTATAACCCATTGTGGGGTCAGTGTTAAGAGAAAACACAATAATTAAAACATATAAAAAATATAAAAACAACTTTTAAAAGGCCTGAGAGGAGTAGGATGAAGAGGCACTGTCCAGACCAAAGAAAACTTCATGGAGGAGAGAGGATCGCTGGAGCCTGGAGCTCAAGGCTGCAGTGAATTGTGATCACGCCACCGCACTCCAGCCTGGGCAAAAGAGCAAGACTCTGTCTCTTAAAAAAAAAAAAAAAAAACTTGTAAGTCATTTTAAGATGCATAAGAAAGATCAATGGGAAACATGTCTGAGCTGAGGCCTGAGGCTGCAGTGAGCATGATGCAAGAGAGGTGACGGGGCCTACTCTCTGCAGCGGTGGGGCCAAGGAGTAAAGTCCCAGAGAGTTCTTCTCAGAAGCACCCTGAGGGACGTCTAGTAATGGCCCAAGGGGAGCCTCAGAGCACTCAGACCTGGTGACTTTCATAAAGCCACAAGAGTGAAGTCCCACTGGCTGAGGTTCTGTACTCACTGGCTTTTCCCGCCAGCCTCACTCCAGGACAGGAGCTACTCATCCTGTAGGGCTGGTTCATGACAAGCTCTCAGTGTCTACTAAGACATCAGGCTGCAGCTGGGAGCGGAGCAGATAGACAGACACACACACACCACATGTATGCACACATGTACACACACACCCAAAGGTTCTCAGAGCACCTGGTCTGAATGCCATGTCACCAGCCCCCCATTCCCACCCCATGAGCTTATCCTGAGCCTGCATCTCATCTGAAAAAAAATGCACATAACAGGAGTCACTCTACAGGGATAAAATAGGATGCAACAACAAGGGGTTTACAGAGGTAGAGGCAGAAGGATCACTTGAGCCCAGGAAGTGGAAGCTGCAGTGAGCCATGATTGCACTCCCAGCCTGGGTGACAGAGTGAAACCTGTCAGAGTAGCTGTGTGACAGTGCTGAAGAAGCTGGAACTTCATCCTCTCCATCGTTAGTGACCCTTCTCATCACCAGTCAGCCTTTCCCAGGACAAGTGGCTTTAGGGGCTGCGTGCACTGGACGATTCTGGACCTGGAGCTGGCAGCCATGGTAACCCTTGCCCTGTCATCCTGCCCCACAGGCCCTGCCCCATGCCCTTCCTCACTTCTGTCCCATCCCACCTTCTCTCCATACACAGGAGTTGGGCTCTCATGCCCACTTCACAGTCAGGGACACCAAGGCCCAGAAAAACAAATGCTGTGTCGTGATAATACAGGGGGCTGTAAACACTAGGCTCCAGGCATACCCATTCCGTGTTCTGCCCACTAATCAATGACACCTCTTCTCTGGTCTGTGAATACCTGAGCTAAACACTCAGGTAGGGCTAGTAGATAGCTGCTGGTGAACTTGGCTGGCATTCCACTCAGGACATGTATTCCCTATGGTTCTCAGGGGCCAGGATGGGCCCAGCCCCTAGATAGCTGCTAGATCTCGACGTCACCAAATTTATCCCAAACCCTGACACTTTTGTGATGTCAGGTCAGAACAGATGAAGCTTTGCACAGTGCTTTATATGCCCCCTTGGAAATCTCACTAAAGCCCTGGGCTACGCACACGTTTTTTTCCATATAACTTAGGTTCTCCCAGTGTTTAGGTCTCTTAGCACACTGGACCAGACATGTCTCTTGGGGTCCCTGTGCCAGCACCCCTCTTCAGAGGGCAGCCTGTCTCTATGCTCTGCCACGCACAGAATCGTGTGCTTCACACAGATGAGGACCACTTTGTCCCCTGGGTCTCCAGCACATGTAGATATTTAGCCAAATGGGCACAAAAACACTTGGGTGGGTGGATCAAGGATGCCTTCGACATCACTGGGTCTGCTGTTTGTGAAAGCCGACCACATCTTACAGCTAATGAAAATGCAAACCACACTCATGCAGCTCACAACGTGAAAATTCTTGCTAGTATAACAGACACAGGGAAACACCTTCAGCAGTCAGATGAAATTTTGCAGGTGAATTTATTCTGTTTAGTGCCCAGAGCAAAAGACGGACCATCCCCAGCCCCTGAAGCCTCTGCTCCCCTACCTCCGGGAAGCGACTTTTCCCACTCCTCACTGGAGCCAGGCCATATCTCTCTGTGCTATTCCACCCGATAAATTCATGACTGTTTGTTCTCCCATCCCTCCTTCACAGGACACTCGGGCATGGTGAGTAGAACCCCTATGATGCTCTCGGGCCTGGCTGTGGATCCACACCCAGGCATGGAGCTGCGGGTCACAGGCTAAGGGTCTGCTCAGCCCACAGATGCTGTCAAAGAGTTTTCCAAAGTGAAGGGGGCCAAGTCACAGCCAGCACAGTGTACAAGACCCCATCACGCATGTTCCATAGACCTTGGCCTTGTCTTTCCTGTTGGTTTTAGCCATTCTGGTGACTGTAGAGTAATATATTTGCAGTTTCAAATGTTCATTTCTTTGATAAGTAATGAAGTTGTGCACCTTTTCAGATGTTTACTAGATAGCTGGACATCTTTTGAGAGGTACCCTGTGGTGCCTTAGGGGTCCTTGGGGGGGTAGTCTTGTGGTCATAAATGTTTTGCTACAAATTTCGATATTAATGATGACTTGCTTTGGGAGTACCATAGCACAGCATTACCTGCTTAGTTTTGCTATGTCCTTCCTGCCTCTTAAGAGTAACAAGCTGTGCATATACAGCCAAGGGTCATTCTGTGTGTGAATGCTGAGTTAATTTTGCTGGGTGTTTGCTTGAGAATCTGACTTGGAAATTCTCTGCAGCTACTACTAGTCCTAAAAAAGCCCAGAGTTACAACTGCCATTTTTCTTCCCACTCTTTTTGCCAGCACTCAACTGTTATAGAAACTTGCTGTCCTATCCCCAGAAAGGAGACCAAGGAGGTCAGACCGATCTCCATTTTCCTCCTCTCAGCATCTCATCTTTCTGGAAGAGGACTGACTGATGGCAGGCGACCCTCAGCCGGTTTTTCCCCTAGAAACAACCCCTTGTCAATGGCATGTGCCTCCCGGGTACAACACACTAGCTTTACAGGTCTGAAGGCTCCCAGATCCCCTGCAGCCCATGTGTGGCTTTCCAACAAGCTTGTGTGTGGCATAGCTAGCGTGTGCCTTCCTCTCAGCCCTGAATACAATCCAACAAATGCCAGATAGAAGGAATGCACTGAGTTTAACTTTTTTTTTTTTTTGAGTTGGAGTCTCACTGTCGCCCAGACTGGAGTGCAGTGGCTGCTCCCGGCCACCGCAGCCTCGACCTGCTGGGCTCCGGCGATCCTTCGGCCTCAGCCTTCCGAGTAGCCGGAATTACAGGTGCGCGCTATCACACCCGGCTGGTTTTCTTTATTTATTGTAGAGATGAGGTCTCGCCAAGTTGCCCAGGCGGGTCTTGAACCCGTGGGCTCAGGCAATCCACTCACCTCAGCCTCCCAAAGGCACAGGATTACAGGCTGAGCCACCGAGCCCAGTGAGCTTAACTTTAGGAGACAATATATTTTGATTTTCTTTTGCACAGAATAGTGGTTTACAACAGTTTAACAGTCAAACCCATAAAGAGAGTCTTAAATCAATAATGAGCAAAAACAGCAAATCAGTTTGTGTCAATTCAGAATGTTGGAGATGGGACATCAGGATTAGGTGGCGGAGAGCTGCCACCTGTGTCATCTTTATGGAACCAGGTATCAGATAAGCCCTCGTGATGAAATATTTCTAAAGAGACACTCAACAGTCATTTTAATTGAAGGCATTTCCACACCTGGTTCCTATGGTTGAGCTATGTTACTTAAGTGTCGTGACCACACACATGGAAGCAAGGCATGGCATCGGGTGCTCAGTCTCACTCACATTTGCTATAGTAGGCACACTCAGGGTGTGACTGGGACACAGGGGTTAAATTTCTATACCCAAGACCTGGACTGTGAGGCACACTGTAAACCCATTGCTGAATGGACAGGATTCGCTCTCTGCACTTGGAGGACAGATGCTTCCCAGGTCCATAGAAGCCCTGGCAGGAGGAAGCATCTGGTCATGGCTTGTCCACTGCAGGAGGAAGTGGCAGCCTAATTGTCCCCAGGCAGTGGACTCTAGGAACAAATGCCAAGCAGAACAGAGCAGTCAATACAGAGCCTAACAGGAGGGCCACAGAAGCTCGGGGAGAGATGCCCGTCCCGGAGTTGGAGAGGCTCCATCCTCAGGCCCAGATGAATGAGGGCCTGTGAGGTGACTAAACCACTGGGTGATTCCTTGCTCTATGCCAAGCCTTGGGCTTCCCAAGGGGAGTGTCCCCCAGGGGCAGGGCTCGCCCGGGCAGCAGCAGGCTCTGCTCCCCATAGTGACCATGTGTTGACCTTGGGTCACATGTCTACTGTGCCCAGTCAGATGGTCACCAGTCAGTCACAAGGAGGCAGATGGACTCCCAGAGCTCTAAAAGAGGCTACGGCCAGCTCTGTGAAGTGACCCCCATGCCTGCTGTGCCCCATAGGTGCCACAGCCCAGCAGAGTTTGCAGCTTGGCCCCTCAGAGGTAGATCTCCTTTCACAGGAAGAGGACAAAAACCACCTGAACTTTACCATCTGGGTTTTGGACAGTAAGAAGTGGCCATAATAAACATCCTTCTGACTGTAAAAGAATGTTAAAAGATACACCCTTAAGAAAATTAACTGACAAGGCATCAAAGCCCAATGTTGTCCCCACACACTGAGCTCACCTAAGCCAGGCCACTGGCTCCATCACCAAGGTGACACCCGCTCCCAGGGCTGCATCTCACACATATAAACAAGCACACAAACAGCACCCTATATTGGGCAGTCTCGCTGCCAACTTACCAAGGCACAAGTTTGGCAGAGCCAGTGGGGACGATGACCTCAGGGCTTCTGGCTTGACAGGCCTGAAAGTGAAAGGCACACATATGTATATACTTGCACAGGATGGGAAAGATGTGTTTACCAAATATGCACAGCTACTTTAAACTCAGAAAGGTCACACATCAGGGAAACTGACAGCCGCAGGTTAACATCCTTTCCTAAGTAACTGGCTGTTCCATAACTTAGGCAGACACCAAGGTCAAGGCTGCTCAGACCTTCTGAGTGCATTGCTTCCCACTGCCTGGCAAAGAGGCCAACAGATGGTCCATAAATGAGCAGGCCCCAGGCTGCTAGGGTCACACCAGGCACACTGGGAAGCAATTCCAGCCCCTACCGGCTCTCAGAACAGGGAGGGAGGGGCCCCTACCATGTGAAGCTACACAGTCTCAGGCCCATGGACACCAAGCTTACATGTCCATACCACCTCATCCAAGCTCCACTCCTCCCCAGGCCCCACCAGACTAGGCTCCTCCCTGCCCAGTCCAGCCTCCCTTCCATACCCACTGACCTGCCAGCAGCCAACAAAGCAAAAGATTGTGTCTGCTCATTTGTTTTAAATTGCAGTCAGATACACATAACAAAATTCACCACTTTAGCTGTTTTTAGGTGTATGGTTCAGTCACATTAAGTACATTCACACTGCTGTGCCCCCATCACCACCAACCATCTCCAGAACTTTCTCATCTCCTCTGCCCCCATTAAAAAATAACTCACCATTCCTCCTCCCCTATTCCTGGCAACCCCCATCCCACTTTCTGTCTCTCTGGATTTTACTATCTTAGGGACCTTGTATAAGTGGAATCACACAGTACTTGTCCTTGTGACTGCTTCACTCAGCATGATGTCCTCAAGGGTCATCCATGCTGTACCATGTGTCAGAACTTCTTTCACTTTTATGGATGAACAGTTTTCCACTGCATGTTCCAGACTGAATGTTGAGTACCCACATCCCAGATTATATGCTGAAATCCTAACCCCCAAGGAGGTGGGCCTTTGGGAGCGGTCTGGTCATGAGGGAGGAAACTAGTGCCCTTACGAGGAAAGAGCTGCCTTCTCTTTCTCTGCCATGTGAGGGTATAACCAGGACAAAGGTGTCTGCCAGCACCTTGGCCTTGGCCTTCCAACCTCCAGAACTGTGAGAAATAAATTTCTGTTGTTTAAATCAGCCAGCCTGTGGTATTATTATTACCATTACTTTTGAGTTGGAGTCTCACTCTGTCGTCCAGGCTAGAGTGCAGTGGCACACTCATGGCCACCCCAGCATTGACCTGCTGGGCTCCAGTGGTCCTTCCGCCTAGGCCTTTCAAGTAGCTGAAACTACAGGCACATGCTACCATGCCTGGATATATATTTTTTTTATTGTAGAGATGAGGTCTTGCCAAGTTGCCCAGACTGGTCTCGAACCCTTGGGCTCTGGCGATCCACTCGCCTCGGCCTCCCAAAGTGCTGGGATTACAGGCTGAGCCACTGAGCCTGGTCATGGTATTATTTTAATATCAGCCCAAATTGACTAAGATAACGTATATATCCCATTTTTCTTTCTATAAATCTTACAGCTATAGCCTTCACATTTAGGTCTATATCCATTTCAAGTTAATTTTTCAGTGGAGTACAAAGAAGGGTAAGGTTCACTGTTTTTGCAGATAGATGTCCAATATTGTCTTTCAGTATTTAAATATGCTCCCCTTTGGACTGTCCTTGGATTACATAGTTTTTAATGAGAAATGTTTTAATTTTAATCTTTGTTCCTCTGTACATAATACATTTTGCCTCTGGTTGCTTTTAAGATGTTCAGCAACTTGGTTATGAAGTTCACTGGTGTGGTTTTCTTCACTTTCTTCTGCTTGGTATTTGTTGAGCTTGGAAATTAGTTTTTATTAAATTTGATAAAACTAGTAGCCCTTATTTTTTTTTCAGATATTTCTCACTGCACATGCCTTTCTTTCCTGGATATTTCTTTTTCCTTCTTCTCCTCTTCCTCCTCCTAAGTCAAACACCACACTCTTTTCTATCTATCTATCTATCTGGAAGTAAGTAAAACACTTTCACAATGAATGGAGATTGCCAACTCTGCCTTTGAAGGATGTTGAAAAAAACATTAGATATTCCCAATGACATTAAGGAGAAAAGACAAACATGCATGTTGGAAGACTCTTGGTATATTACAGAATGGAATGTGGAGTGATCCTTTGTGTCTGTTCCTCCTCCTCCTTCTCCTTCTCCTTCTGTTTGTTTGTAGACATAGGGTCTCACTATGTTGCCCAACCTGGTCTCAAACTCCTGGCCTCAAGTGATCCTCCCAACTTAGTCTCCCAAAGTGCTGGAATTACAGGTGTGAGCCACTATACTTGGCCTGGAAATTAATTTCATATGTAATTCTGCTTGATATGATCCCACTGATGTTCTACTCTTTTTTCTTTTTGTTTCATTTACAAAGTGCTATGTCTTCAAGTCTACTGATCTTTTCTTCTGCAATGTCTAATCTACCATTAATCTCATCCAGTGTGTTTTTTATCTCCAGAAGATTTATTTGGGTCTCTGTTCATCTTTATTTTGATCTCATTTTCTCTGACACTGAGCACATGGAGTTTATTTATAAAAGCCATTTTCACATCCTTGTCTGCTCATTCTGCCATCTGGGCAGATGTGGGTCTACCTGGATGTTTCTAATAACTGACTTTTCTCCTCTTCCAGGTTATTTGGGTGGTGAGTAATTCTGGATGTTGTGATGTGATGTTGGATGCTGAGTTTTGTTGCAGCCAAAGCTTTAACCATGGCGTGGCTCTGTTCTGGAGCAGCCGACTCAGAATCTGTTTGATCCTTTCCTGTCTGCTCTTCAGCTCTGTCTGGGTGAGTTGCAGCACTACCTGACACCCCTCGAGCTACAATCTTTCCACCTGGCTGCTGAGCAGAGGCTTCACCCTGACACTGTGAACCCAGGGACTCTTCCACCTGCACCCCTCCAGCAGGCCTCCCTGCACCTGGGCAGCAGGTGCACATGCACACCCCACCAGTACTCAGACAAGAGCTTGAGGGCCTGCCCAGATCTTTTTTTTTTTTTTTTTTAACAAGATTTCCCCCTCCTCAGCATTTTTCTCCACAAATTTCTGCCTTCCTGGAGTCCTTTGACTCCATTCTGTCTCCACCAGGTCTTGGCTCCTGATCCCTTTGCTGCAGCTGGAAACTCTGCAGGTGACAGGCTGGACACCAGAGGGCTCACTCCCCGCATACACATCCCCTCTCCCACCCCTCTCACCCATCATTGTGCTCACTGCCTGCCACCAGGGTCTGAAATTGGTGGCTAAAAGTACTTTTGTTTGGCTTTCTGGCTGATTAAGGTAGGATATGAAGGCTAGTCCATGTCATTCTATCATGGCTAGAGTGGAAGTTGAAATCTTGCATTCTGAATCCACTTTTTCAGTCATTAAAAGTGGACCTCTCTAATAGATCTGACTGGCGCGTCCTATCTGAGGCCACTGATCTAAATCTCCAGCACAGCCTCACCACCAGGAGAGGCCTGGCTAGAGCAGACCAATCTAAGGCCATCTCTTGAAAGTGATCACCATTTTTTTACTCCCAGATCACTCACTTCTCTTCCTCTCAGTGAAGACATCTCATTACAAGTATAGTTTTTAGGCCAGCTACGGTGGTTCATGCCTATAATCCCACACTTTGGGAGGCTGAGGCAGGAAGAACACTTTAGCCCAGGAGTGCGAGGCTACAGTGAGGTATGATCACACCACTGCACTCCAGCCTGGGCAATAGAGCAAGACCCAGTTTCAACAAAACAAAACAAAAAACACAAAATAAATCAAAACCACCTGGCAAATGAGAAATGGAAGGAAGCTTTCTCAATTTGACAAAGAACATTAAAACAGCAACTCTCATAAGCATTTCACTCAGTAGTGGGACAATGAAAGCCCCTCAGGGCCCTTCACCACCAAGATACCCTCAGCACCACTTCAGTTCAACACCTCCTGGAAATGCTAGCCAACACAGCAAGGCAAGAAAAAAATAAATAAAAATCTAAGTCTTGAAAGAAAAGGAAATGCTGTCATTATTCACAGAAGACATGACTGGGCACTTAGAAAATCTAAAAGTTAAAGCAATAAATACATAAAATAATCTGAAATTACCTACAGATAAATATTTTAAATCAATAAAAAAGATTAGCAAGGTAGCTAAACAGTAAAACCAATCAATATTCTTAAATATCAGCTACAAATGGGTAGAAAATGAATTATTTAAATACCAGTTACAGTAGCATCAAAAACATAAAGTGCCAGGAATACATTGGATGAAATATGACCTACACACAAATCATTACCGGGTGGAGCAAAGGCTTTAAACTATTAAGAAAAAGTATGATGTTTTCTCCAACATTTTAAATGAAGACTTTGTATACAGAAGCTGAAATAATACAACAAAAATCTGATTATGAGTACCTAGATTAGAATTTAAATTGCGCCAAATATTCTTTATATATACACATTTGTGTGTGTACGTGTTTATTCCTGAACCATCTGAGAGTTACTTCCAGACATCATAGCTCTTTATACCTAAATATGTCAGTATGCCCCTTCTAAGAGCCAAGCTGTTCTTCTTTATAACCACAATAAAATTAGCTCACTAAGAACATTAACAGTTAGTCCCTCCCACCATCTAAGATCTAAGAGTCACCCTGCATTTAGGTCTCCCCAGTTGTCCCAGAAATGCTTATATAGTTGGTTTTTCAAGCCAGATCCAAATGCTGCATTTGGATGTTTCTTTTGGAATCTATTCATCTTGAACAGAGGTAGCAACCTCTTCTGCAAAGGGAAGACAGTTGATGCTGCTGGCCTGTGGGCCATATGGTCTCTGTCACAACTGCTGCTCTGTGATGGCCACACAAAAGCAGCCACAGGCACTAAGAAAGCAAAAGGGAATGATGGTGCTGTCAAAACTGTACTTCCCAAAGCTGGATCCATTGGCCTGAGAGTCGCTGCTTGCTGACCTCTGACCTGGTTAAGTGTTTCCCCATCCCCTCCTTTTCATAACAACCTTTTGAAGAAATGGCCAGTTCTCCTGCAGAATGTCCCGGATTCTAGGTTTATGGGCTGGGCTGTCTGGGAGTGACTGCATCTAACCAGTGCCTGCATTCTGTCAGCTCCCAGAGTCCTGCAGGGCCTTGCTGCCTGTTAAGGGGAGTGGAGGCTGACAGTAACACCTCTTCTAACAAGAGCTTCCGTCCCTAACTTTCCTGAGTATTTGCTCTTCTCCAGTCCACCAGGCATTCTGGCACAGGCTGTGCCAGCGGAGTGTCCCAGCTGCTTTTCCAGCCGCTTGCTCTTGACAGGCTTCATCTTCCTGAAATATCACATTTGCCGTGTCATGGCCCTGACTTTGCAAACCCCTTCCTGTATTTGGGGCCTCGGACCTGGCAACCTTTGCTCCCAACAGTTGCTTCCAAAAACCCTCTTGCCGGAGCTGGCACACTCCCAAAGGTGACCTGCTCACCCGCCCTGAGCCAAGGTGCCCTTGCCCATGGGAACCCTGCACATCCTCACCTGCAGCTTTGCTCACCTGTGCAGGGGACACTGCTGCATGCAGGCACTCCCAGGGCTTGGCCTGGGGCCACAGAGTTACCACATCAAAGGCTTTTTGTTCCCTCCAAATCAGTTTATGTAAGACTGTAGTAGATCACGCCTGTAATCCCAGCATTTTGGGAGGCCGAGGCAGAAGTATCCTTTGAGGCCAGGAACTCAAGACCAGCCTGGGCAACATAGCAAGACCTCATCTCTACAACAAAAAAATGTTTAAGAATTAGCCAGGTGTGGTAATGTGCACCTGCACTCCCAGCTACTTGAGGGGCTGAGATGGGAGGATCGCTTGAACCCAGGACTTCCAGGTAACAGTGAGAACCTTGTCTCTAAAAAACAAAAGAAAAAAATAAACTGACAATCATAAGTAGAGAAAAAAATAAATTACAAGTTATTTATTCAAGAACTGGAGGCTGGGTGTAGTGGCTCACGTCTGAAATCCCAACACTTTGGGAGGCTGAGGTGGGAAGATGCTTGAGCCCAGGAGTTCGAGACCAGCTTGGGCAACATAGTGAGACCTCATTTCCACAAAAATATTTTTAAAAAATTACTCAGGCATGGTGACATGTACCTGCAGTCCCAGCTACATCAGGAGGCTGAGGCACAAGGATTGCCTCAGGAGGCTGAGGCTTCAGTGAGCCACGAGCATGCCACTACATACCAGCCTGGGTGACAGAGTGAGATCCCAACTCAAAAATAAATAAATAAAATAAAATAAAAACCTGGAGTCTAACCAGGAACACAGAAAATAAAGAAGTAAATCTCTGCATCCTGGTCAATGATACAAAAAATCTGCTGTGTGTGGATGATCCATTCAGCCAGCCCAGGCCTCCTATACTCAACCTGCCAAGGAGTCCTGGCTGCCAGTGGGGCCACAGTCTGCTGGAGGGGGTGGGGACACAGCTAGGAGGCACTGCAGCAGTCACACAGAATTCTCCTATTCCCAGGATGGGC